>UELU01148173.1:23274-54812 GCA_900490025.1 Megastigmus dorsalis
CTCTCTCTCTCTCTCCTCGACCCATCCATCCCCAACCGCGCGCGTAAGTATAGTCTCTCTCTCTAGGCCTATACACTCCGCGAGCGAAAGAGAAAGAGAGAGAGTGAGAGAGAGTCGGGTATACGCGGTAGCGGCGGCGTATTCCGGCGGCGCGCGGCTCGTCGTCGTCGGCAGCAGCGGCAGCTCCCCTTTCCTCGGCTATATTCCGCGCCGTCGAGCGAGAGCAGCATCAGCAGCACACACAGCGCACTACTGCATGCACGAGCGAGCCACGGCAGCAGCTCCAGCAGAACCGCGCGAGTTGCGCGCCGACGACGACGACGACGACGCGGCTTCCTCCTCTCTTCCTCCTCCTCCTCCTCTTCCTCTTCTTCTTCTTCTGCTGCTGCTGCTTCTTCTTCTTCGCGTAGTGTGCGCCGTATACACGCGCGCGCGAGGGTCTCTCTCTCTCTCTCTCTCGGTCGCTCTTCTCTCTCACCGGCTCGCCGCTCGCTCCTTGCCACTCCCTCGGGGGGCCTCGTCTTGGCCGCGTGCACGCGCTCTATACGCATCCCGAGACTCCCTCTCTCTCTCTCTCTCTCCCTCTCTCGCGCGCGCTTAACTCTAGCGAGCGCAGAGAGCACAAGCTTTATAGCGATAGTCGCTGATCGTCCGCGTCCGGCGTTGCACGCGCGCGCACACGTTCTTATAACGCAAGCGCGGCTCTCGCACACGGTGCTGCTGCATCTCCTCGCGGTTTCACCCGGGGCGGGAGTGAATACAGCCCCCTCGCGGTTTTTAGTGAGTTCCCGACGACTCGAGGGGATTGGACCTAGTCTGCAGCTGCTGCGTCGGTGCATCACCTTTCGACAGAGAGAGATAGACCTCTGAGGCTGCTGCAACTCAGGACACTTGAGAGAGGAAGGATTTATAACCGAGTGGACAGGTAGGAAGGAGTTTCATTTGTTGCCCGATTTTTTTTCTCTCTCCTCGACCGCTATTCCTTTTTCTTGTTTCTTTTTTTTTTTTTTTCGTTGGATCGTTAGCTGGATTTATGAGGTAAATACGACGCGATGAGTTATTTTTTACGGACGACCTGCTGTGCAGCTGTGCGTGTGTCTCTGTTGTAGGAGGGCCGGCTTTTGTTATTTCGACTTCTGCGGCTAGGGGGAATTGGGCTTTGGGGAAAATCGGTATCTGGTAGCGAATGCATCGCGAAAAGATTCTCGACAATTTTCGGAACTTTGTTGTCGCGCTGCCAATATTGCTTGGTATTCGAAATTTTATTTCTCCAAAAACATCAATTAAAATTTATGACGTTTAAATTTTTTTTTGACACACAAAATTCGACAAAAAGTGTAAAATTTGCGTGTGATGTATCAGCTACGAGTGATAAATTTATTTCTGCATAAATTAAAAGTAGCTTACGGGCTTCGTTTCTGCGCTTATAAAAATCGCAAAGCAAGGTTGATTATCCCGTTTCGCAACCAAAAGATATCAAACACACATAAAAAAAATGAATTCGTCTTTCGATAAATGACATTTATCGCTTGGTATTTAAAGTCTTATAACGACACTCGTTCGCGTCAACCAGTTGGCAGTACTTTTACATTTTCCATTTCAACTTTTGCGGCATCGCTAATCACGTATACGATATAACCGCGAGCTGTTCGGTACATAGTATATTGTCCAACGCACATGTGCAAACAATCACTCGTACACATCATCGACATCGAGAAAGGCTCATAGGCAATACGTTTAAGTGCTCCGCGAGTCATTTAATTTCTAAATTGTACCCACTCGCTTGAAAGAGAGAGAGTGAGAGAGAGAGAGGAAGAGAGTTAAAAAAAATCAAAAAATAAAATATGTCTTTCAAGGATTCATTTATATTACATCGCGCCATCGATATATTCCGTAACCTTCGATATCAGCCGCTATATATGAGACGCATGACGTGCCAATACAACATTTGCATTTAAAATATTCTATTATGTATGGCGAAATTTTTCGGCGTCGCTTAAGAAAAGAGCGTACAACGATTTGAGAATGAATGGGAGACGCTTCTTTAGTAAAGAAAAAAATGGACTTTTAGTACGATTTCGAGTGTATAAAAGTCTTTTTTTTCCCTACTTTATAGATCAGCCGTGCGAAAGATAAATTTTCAGAAACGAGTTTTTAGCTAAAAATATTGGGCAATGTTTTCCAGTTACTCATCAAAAAAAAAGAAAAAAAAAACGATTCACGCGAGTGTGCTCTTCGGTGTGTATTGAAGAAAGTTATAAAGACGCTATAAAGATGAAACTGAGTTTATTTTTATGTTTAATTCAACCGCTATCCTAAACTACAATATATTTATTTTTAAATTCGAATTCTTTTATTATCAAAATAAGCATAATGGGCATTCTTCGGAAGCTATTGCAAGAGATTTTCAATGTTAAATACAGATAAATGCGCGAATTAAACGTATTTGAAACCGCTTTTTTATTCCATCGTATGTTTAGAATTATAAGATGTGCAAATTCGTTATTTATGTATTCAAAAAAAAACTGTCTTAACTTTACATGCTAAAAAGAGAAGAACGCGAAACTGATCAATCATGAATTAGAGAATCGTTCGAGGAAAAATACAGTAATGATGATGATGATGATCCCAATACACGCACACGCAAGCATTAAATTCAATGTTACACGCGAAATCGCCTAAAACTCCGAATTTCATCGGCTCCGGTATAAAAAACATGCGGCAGCTAACACACGCATATACATATACATACACTCGTCGTTACGTACGCGCGTAATTTGTGCTGGAATATATACGGGGCCGAAGAAAAGCGCTGTGCTCCACATACATATATGCCCGCCCGTTGACGATTATTGTCGCGCGAGCTATTACCACGAGGTTCGTTATATTATACCAAAGTCGCGACTAGATAAGAGCGACCGAGCGACGCCGAGCACACATATATATATAGCTCGAGAGCCAACTACATTATACATAATACACCACGCGTGGCCCGCCGTCGCGCAGCTCTGTCTTCTGTCTCTCGGCTTATTATACACTCCTTTTCTTTTTTACTTTTTTTTTCTTTCTTTTTCTTCTTCGCCGCGTTTACGCAAATTCACGACTCGGCGCTGAATTATATCGCGCGAAACTTGCTCGCAGCAGGCCGCCGGCACTCGCTTTGTAAAATTTGTCCACGTCGATTGAATTTGGCTGTAATATATATGTACATATACCTTGTATCGATAAGTTGCTCGCTCAAAAATTGTGGTGGGTTTGAGCAAAAAAAAATACGTGTATTTTAAAGGGAATATTTAGAAGCTGTCGTTAGTGTACACATATAGGTGACGAAAAAATGGAACGTGTATCTTTAACGATCTTGTATAACAAGCTTGAGGCTTTTAGTGTTCGAGTGCATAAATATTGTCTTATAAAATGTAACACATGATTGCGTGTTTACATTCATATGTAAATGGAAGTGTAATGAAATTGGCATAACAGAAATAAAAGAGCAATAGTTGTATTTTTGATCATTTGCTCGTAAATGGCATCAAGTCACAAATGAAAAATGATTATTATGAAAGTTATAATATTTATCTTGTATAAACATAATACCTTGTCACGTTTGTACAGATAAAGTGATAGGATCACGTAAAATAGCATAAATTACGGATTAATCATCGATTTGCGAAAAGCATTGCATAATTCCAGTTCTCCGTTCATAAATTCTATTTTAAATCTCTCAGTTCGTAAAGAGAGTGACAAATTAGAGGCGATTATTAATTCAAACCTACATATATCTATATACACGAATCTAATTAATTGAATAGCATTATCGAGTACACGTATAAAACATTGCGAAATGCCCCTTTGTAAAGAGCGGAGTCCAATATACAAAAGTTGATAATTTCATCACTGCCGTTGTACCGTTCACATTCGTTCAAATCAATGGTCGCCGATTCATCTAAGTCGATTACGACGAAAGCGAAAAATAATCCCAGCCATCGGCGCTATATATACTCCTCTTTTGTTGCACTACGTTCACCCGCGCAAGTGAACAACGTAGAAAACCGAGCCGAACAAAGACCCGCGCCGATGCGCATTCACCTGCACACGCGGGAACAGCAGAAGAGCGCAAATATAAACGCGAGCGCATGAAAGAAAGTCTCTCATTTGGCGTAAAGCATAAAGTGATAAAACGCATATGCTGCGAGAGCAAATATCTCCTCGCTGCACGCACGTACACACGAGACTATAACGAGATCTATAATAAGCACAATGAAGACACACACACACACACACACACACGGCTAGCAAACTTTGTATGCACGCAGTGTCCACGTTGGGGGGGCGGTGAATATTCGACAAAGAGCGCGCGATACTCCGCGTTTCTGGAATAAAGGAAATTATATTCGGGCCGCGTGTGTATAAAGTACGTCATATATAGACGTGTCGCGAGTGCAGTGTGTATTGTCATCGAGCTGTTCGCGGATTGGCCAATGTAGCACCGCTAATATACCCGCAAAACCGCCGACTCTGCCATCACGCGTGATCTTTTTCTTCGTTTTATTTATTTTTTTTTTATTTTTCTTTTTCTTTTTGCTCGTAATAAGCCGGCCAGCTCTTCTACGGCGTGTTCTTCCTTCCGCCGTTCTTTCTTTCTTTATTTTTTACTTGCGCTGCGCACAGCTCGGAGCGCGTGTTGGTGTGCGCAGGCCGAGAACCGAGGTGTCAGCGATTAAGTGGCCGCTATAGCGAACTCGCGCGTTTCTCTGCCGTGCCGAGACTTGGTCGCGCGATTCTTTTCTTTTTTTATATACATGTATATATAACGAGGTCGCGTGTGCAGGCCGAAATTTTCCGATTGAGCTCGTGCAGGTCTTTTTTGCACTCGTTATGTACAGATGATTTCTTAAGACACTTGATTCTATTCGGCTCAATAGCTATGAATTTGAATAAGGTGCATTGCATTTAGACATTGCTTTTACTAGGAATGTTGTACGGCTGGTTTATGTTCAAGTCGAATTCCTGATTGTCTCGTTGGATGAATTTTGGGTGCTGAATTTAGCACTGACAAAGAGACTTGTTAATTGTCGCATCCAAAAGTCAGTGTTGAATTAATTTCGGGTTTTAATAAGTTTTATCTATAGTTTACTGTGCTTCAGCTAAATTTTTGGCACTCGTCTACTTATACACATCTTTCTGAGAATACAAATTTTCTTTATCTAAAATTAAGATGCAGACAACAATAGCTAAGATATGAATCTGCATTCGTCTCTTAGTTAAATTAAATAGGAGCATCTTTATTACGAGCGATAGTGATCACCATTAAAAAAACAGAAGAAGTTAATAAAAACTGAAATTAGCACGTAAAGTCAAATAAATCACAACTGCTTGTACAGCTGAGATAAAAGGCTTTTTCTCGTACTACTTATGTGGCTTGATAAAAGTTTTTGTTACCGCGAGCAAATTCTTCAACTGAATTTGAGACAACTCGTGTAAGGCACACTGATTAACACATTGTTTCACTGCGATTCCTTTTGTGATACGTGCTTATAGATAGAAGTAAATAGAATCAATAATAAATTATTGAGGGAGCATATCATTATAATTGATTTAAAATCCAGTATAAAGATTATCTTTTTCAATGAGAAATTTTTTAAATTCTGTTTTTTTTCTTAAAGTTAGACATTCTATTTCTTCATTTAAAGAAATGTAATTCCTTATAAAGATCTTTTTAGAATTGTAGATTTTACATTTCTTTATTTTAAAAAAATGCGATAATTGGAAAATATCGCATTTGTTTGCGACTATACTTACTTTGGCCATTCAGTAGATACAGCCAAGTTGAAGCAGGCTTAACCAATAATGTTTTCCTCATTAAATAAAGATATTAAAATTAATTATAAACAACATATAAGTTTAACGTTGCTGAACAGTAATTAAAATAATCAACCTCTTAACTCGATACTTAATTAACATTCATATCCAGGTATTTACAGTAACTGAAAAATTCGCAGAATATTACATAAAATCACATACGTATATAAGTGTGAATATCACGGATACGATACTGCATCAATTATCCTAATAAATCCTTCGAAAACCGACGTATAATTAGTATAGTCGTTAATTCGCTTTAATTAGCTGTAATTTCCAAGCCCGCGCGAGTGTATAATTCTAAAATCTCGCACTCCTCGCGCACACTTACCCCGTTCGCTTTTATTCCTACGGCAAAACGTATAAGCGTAAAGAGAGAGAAAGAGAGCTGGCTTATCGAACGTATCGTTCGATCGTTCCCTGCACTCGAGCCGGTTAATCGCTTAATTCAATTGGCGGTTCGCTTATTAATTCGAGCGTCGACGCGGGGCAATACGTACTCGTTTTCTACCGCGCCACACACTGTATGTCTGTATATAACAACGATATATACCAGAGGCACACCGCACATCGTTGAATTACACGCTAGACTCCTTACTTACTTACCTGTTCGTTAAGTGGCCGCATTACGAGTTAAAAGGCTCTTATTAACGATACCGAGTTGATTATACAGGACTCTTTGCGGGGATTCCCCTCTTTTTTTCGTTATTCTTCCCCTAAACGAATCGCTATTCTGCACGAACGATGCGGTCGATGTGGATTTTTGCCAATAGCCACAACTAAAATAATTTAGATGACGCATTTTCGGTTAATATTCTGGAAAAATCGGACGATTTGCGTTATTCAATTTTTATACATTATCGATGGAAAATGTGTTTTGCTCGTCCTGCGTTATACACATGAATAAACCACCGCGATATATAGCTTCATTTATATTATGGACTTATCTATTACAAGCGAGACGACGCGATACGCGCGAAGGGAGCGTACAAAAGTAGGCAATAAATATTCTGCGAAAAATCAGCGCCAGGCACAATATATCCTATTCAACGGGTGCCTATTATATATACACGCGGAAGCCAGACAGAGAGAGACAGAGAGAGAAGAAAAGTTCGAGAGTCTGCGCGGTTCCGAATCATATATATACGTCCCATAACCGAAACTCCGTGGACAGCCGATCCTTTGTTATGATAACGAAGCAAGAGCGCGTCTCCTCCTCCATCGCGACATAAATAAGAGGAAAAACGTCCGACGATATAATTAAAGAAAGCCGCTCTCTGTGTGCGTTTCGTCGGCTACGCATAAACCAACTCTTACTCTCTCTCTCTCTCTCTCGTCTCACGCAAAATTATTGTACGCGCGAGCATAAATACATCCGCGGAAGTCTTTAAGCGTTGGTGGCCGCGCGATAGATGGCATTGGCCCTTGGTATATAACGGTCACGGGCTTTTTGTCTCAATTTCACGCTTCTTAGCGCGTGTAATGAGACAAAAAGAGAGAGAGAGAGAGAGAGAGAGAGCCGCACACATCGAGGATTCGCGCGCCTAAGCGTAAAGCACTGCAAACATACATGTACATATACATATACTTATACGTGCACCACTGTCCTTCTTTGTTGCTTATACTTTGCTCTCCTGCTAGTCTAGGAGCTCTGCTTTCTTTCCTTATTTTTTTTTTCGTACGGCGATATCGATACGGTAAGTATACGCGTGGAGTGCGTGTCGCGATTCGTAATCCGTTAAGACCACTTTGTGCACATATCGGTATCGGCGAAAAAAACGCCTACTCCGACTTGTGCTACCGTGCACAATGAGCATTGTATATCGAAGGAGCAACGGACGCGCATTGCTGTCGTTGACCGTGCTGATAAGTTGTCCTGGACTGGATCTATGTGGTATATCGGCTCATTTTTATTCTATGCGTTATTGTTGGAATTGATTGTGGTTAAGGACTCGTAAATGTTCGTAATTGTTTTATTGGGGAGTTGATCTTATTATCGGAATGTTAATTGATGGTTTGTTGTGAAGTTTTATGTTGCGTGTATTTCTTTTGTGAGAGTTGAGGAAGTCTTTGAGTAAATAAAGAATATTGGAGTCTTTGGTGCTTTGGCCTTGCGTCGCTTATGTTATCAATTATACACGGATAAATTGCGCTATTAGACTAAACGGTCAAGCGTAAAAGATTTGTAGATAAACGCAATGTTTACTATTTGTTTTTCTCCTATTTACTATCTGTTTTTCTTACTGAACCATAAAATTATCTTGCCTAAAAAATGTTCATTTTCCGAAACACATTACCAAACAGTCGGATAATAAAAAATTTAACTAAATTTTTTTAATACGTGCTATACTGCGCACTCAAAGTATAAGATATATATAAATATATCGAGTATTTTGCATAAACAGACATTTCTTAAACAAAAAACAATCGAAGAAACTCATTTGCGTATTATGACTCCCCGCATGAACGTAAATGCAGGCAAAAAGGAAGCGCATATAAAACACGTACATTAAACAAGAAAAAAGATTTTCACTCTTGTATGCGCATCCCATTGTCGCAGCGGAGAGAAGTTAGACTCGGAATCCTCCGCAATATATATAAATACACAATAGTATTCGAAATAGCGAGAAAAGAGAGAGAGAGAGAGAGAGGCAGAGCGAATCTCGTAGTCAAATTATGAAATCAGTACAGGCAATTTCCCGAGCCTTAGAAGGCAGAGAGGAGCATTATAATGCCTTAGCGAGGAGCGCTCGCGCGCGATAATCATCGGAATTATCGAATTAAAGCTGCGGCCTTGGGGAAAGGCGCAAGCAAACCGCAACATCGTCAACACCGACTGCACACCAATAAGATATACTCTCTCTCTCTCTTTCACGGCGTCATTAGTCCACGTATCTTTACCCAGTCCTCGCGAAATGGACGAATGCATCGAAGGATATATGTATTATATGTATATACATATATATATATATACGTAGGCGCACGTGCGATTATCTCGGCGATGTAAATGGGTAAGCGCGGTGGTAAAAGGTGTATACGCTTTATACGATCCCGACAATCGACATAAACCTACCTGCCCGTTAAACGGACGTCATTACCGCCGGGTAATTGCCGCGGTGTCAAGAAAAAAACTGGGCGCATTCGTACACACGCGCGCGCGCACGCGAGAATGTACAATGGTCTGTCGTAAGTGTACAGGCCTCCCCTCGATAACAAACAATGAGCGCGACTTTCAAAGCAATCGCGTATATATATATATGTATAGGCTCGGATGAGTGATTGATTCGAGATAAATGAGACCGCGTGTGTGTGTTTTTACGGAAAAATGTGGTGTATATATATATAACGGATTGATTTATATTTGCGAAAAAAAGAAAAAAGAAGTGAGGTTAGAGCTTATTAATCATTCGCTGCGGGGTCGATAGCGTGTTTTTCAGCGATAATTCATCGAGTGCCATTATTGCCGCGAGTGTATATCGAGAGAAGACGTCGAGAGTTGACTAATGTCCGCAGCAAAAATTCGCAGCTTATTTTTAATGAGGACGGACTACGATGATAGGCCGAGGAATGCGTAGTCGGTCTTCTTCCTATATATATAGTGCAACGCGCGCATATTATCATAAGCTGTTTTGTAAAAATCCACGCTTTGAATCGTATGTGCGTTAATTAAGTTATCATCTGGCGCGCGGTGCACTATTAAATTTTAAATGTACTCGCGACTAGCGTGGAAATAATTATGTATTTAAGTACTCGCGCGCGTTTTATAATGTTGAATTATGTAGCCGTTCGCGTCCAGGACATTGTACCGCGTTTGTTATATGCGCCCGCGAACAAGTATAAAGCGCAACATTATTACCCATGTAGACGGTAAAGCGCAGCAACAAGCCCCATTCTAACTATAGAATTCGAAACTCGCGCGCGAGAAACCCTGAGACGACACTTAAAATGTTTTTCCTTTAAAATTGAACGCGCCCGTTGCTTTACTTATAATTCAACTTCGTGGGATTATATCCAGTTACTTTGTGTTCTAATCCCCGAGCTTATATACGTGTATCCAACGGGGGTCCTTGAGTTGAGCTTACACTCTAACTCATCGTAAGATCGTAAATATATAATCCCGCTTGGTACTCGTTGCAATAGCGGGATAATTTTTGTAAAATACACGGTTCCAGTGCAGACGCGGTATACTTGCATGCGCACGTGTATTCTTTGTTCCCTCGATGCGCAAACGTTGAGTGTGTAAAGGGGATATTTGTTTGCGGTCGACTGGGTAGACAATCTCATCAACGACAATTATTACCGGTCTATCGTGTATTTTCGCAACTATTAGTGGACTTTCGCCTCGGCGTGACAGAAGATTATAGTCGGGGCGCGCTGTATTTCAAGACCGCGCGCTATACTCGCGTTCGCGCGACTCTAGGCGTACTTTTCATAGACGCAATGCACTTCTTCTTCGTCCCTCCGTCTTTCGCAGAACCGATCGGTGCATACGGTGTGTACATCACTTGAGAACCGTGTCGAATGTCGTGTTGCTACTCTCGCGAGTGTTCCTCATACGCTTCAACCTGACGAATTACTTGGGAAAAGCGAAGCGCGCCGCGCGTCCTTACACACCTAAGTGTGCGTATACGCGCAGCGATTACCTTTTTTCCCATGCGATGCGTAGAGGCGCAGAAGCCACGCGGCATTACCTCTCGTTGTTTTTCTTTTTCTTTTACGATTGACACGCGAAAATAAACCGTCCGTCGTGTGCAGGTAATAATCGCTGCTTCGCGCGCGCACGAGGTGGAATGAAAAAAGTCTCTCTCTCTTTTCGACGTCGAACAAAACGTCATATTTTCCTCTCTCTCTCTCTCTCGTAGACAGAACATAGTTCTCTATATATACGCTGCACAAAAGCTTCTGGGAATATATATATCATATCTCTCCCGTATATATCCAAGAGCCGCAGAAGTCAAAGGTGGAGGGCTACTTCGGTTGCTGCTGTTGCCGCACGCGGTTATATATGTGCGCGCGCGCGAACGAAGTAGCTGCTGCCGCGGAACAGCGGCGCATAGCGCAAGCGGGGCGCACGGCCCGATGAATATTCATCCACGGCGCATTTATGATTTTATGATTTAAGACGCGAACGCTCGAGTATACCACTGGCAGATTGATCGACTTGCACGTGTACACAGAGACTAACGTTTCTACACGTACGCGCAGCGTGTGGGTATGTGTACGCGTATAGCTGGCGAGTTATAAGTGCACGTTTGGTCCAGTGAGTCCGATAGTATTTGACAGTTGGCGAGATAAAAGGCCTGCCGCACTTGGCGTTCGATGACCCGTGCGTAATTCCGCCTTTTTTTTTGTCCAGGAAACTTAACGTACTATACGTCTCTCTCTCTCTCTGTGTGTGTATATATAAGTGTTTAGCGATGGAGACGCGTGCGCGTACTTTTCATAACGCCCGCGGCCGCTTTGTTTCATCGGTCGCGTTCGCAACGACGACGCAGACGTTTATACAAACTATAACGAGACGATGAACAGAGGGGAATTTAATTGGAACCGATCTCGAGTTGTCGCGCGATCCCTCGATCTTGACTCTATCCGCCTCTCATCGCTCGACGATTGATTGGCGACGTGAGTGGCCGCCGCGACGATGGATGAAATGCGGGTGTGTCGGGTCGACGATTTGTATAACGCGCGGCGATCGGTTGACTGAACTTCCCGCCGGCGCCGATCGTCACCCGTGCGTGTTTGCCGATTTGTGAACCTCATTGCGGATGGAAAGCTTATTGATGAAAACATCGTGGCGACTGTCTCTTATACTATATATATATATAACACGGTTTTCTAATGAAGTGAAAAGAATAAGTTTGACGAGGGTTATTGGCATCAGGCAGATGGCTGGTGAAGCCTGGGGGGGAAGAGTCTCGCAGACGATGAATATTTTTATCGCGTTTTTTACGGGCGGTAAATATATTATATATATATAGATATACAGTTTTTTTATCGATAGTCCGTATGTCTACTCGCGCTTATATCTGAAGATGATTGTTTTTTTTTTCCTATATTTAGGGTTATGCGAATATTGATTGACAATGACGAGGTTAAATTATACTAATTGAGAAGTATGTTTTATGCCTTCCTTTGTGACGTGCTTCATCCTTATATATTATATTCAATATCCAGCCATAGTTTTCACAATATGAAATATGGCGTTTCGTGCCCGATTGTGCAAGAAAACATTTTATGTAAATATCCTATTGAGCTTTGAACGATAAAAAAATTACTGTGGGTGTGTCTTCTGCCTTGAGAATTTTAAATGATTTTTCATTTTTATTGACAACTTTCAAGAATTTTAGATGAAGAAATATATCTACGGTATTAACATATCACTGTCACTTCCGATCTCGTGCGATCATATATATTTCAAAAGCGAAATAGGAATTTATTTTAGTCTTAAAAATTCTTATCGGCGAATGCGTGAACTTGCATAATATTCTGCGATACACTTTAAGAACTATAAATAAATATTGGGTGTACGAAACTTTGCATTACTCCGCTTTTGGTTTCATTGGACAGCTTATACCTATCCGCATTTTTCTTAATCAGGCCTCACCGACCCAATCGTTTAATATTCATGAATTTCGTAATACTGTTAGTTCGGTAGATGGTTTCAGAGCAAGTTTGATACGTATTAGGCATTCGCCTTTTCCACACGATAAATCATACCGGTCAAAACGATATTTTCTTGAAATATCGCACTTTCGCTTGTAATCTTGTCAGTTTTGACAACTTTTTCCATGTTCAACGCTAATTCCAATCCGAAATTAGTAAATAAATCCGATCGTTTCCTGCAGCTTTACAATTTATTACAAACTATATATATTCATCATTCACTTTTCAATTTTGTTCTCAATTACGTAACGATGCATTCTCAAGGCTTATCGCACAACTATAAATAGATACATTATATTACGATACAGTCGGAAGAGATTAGCAATTTTGAAATTCGGAATCATGCGATTTTAGATCACACACTATTTTGACATATATCCCCGCGACTGGCAGATTAAAACAGCTAAATTAACCGGCTGAGATTATTGCAATCTTATTTACTAAAAATACGAGAGCCGTTACGCGGGAGATGATAATCTGTTCTTTTTTCGGATGCCACATATCGTTTATGCTCGCTTTTTTTTATGTCTTCCTTTTATCGCGCCGAATTTTATATGCGCGCAACTCCGTCGGGTATTATAAGTGCCACACGGTGTGTCAATTATTCGGCGGCCCCCTTTTCGCGATAATTTATCGGCCGAAGATAACTTTCACACCTCGACTAAAAATCACGATTTTCATACTACTTCATTTTTATTATACAAATTACGGAATCTCTGCTCTTTTACAAGCGGCAATAGTGGTTGTAACGTCCTTCGCAAAGAAAAAAAAAGAAGAAATTATCCTCGCGAGCCACTTGCTGTCCAAGCAAGCGCCGCACCGGGGCCAAGGATTACATAAAAATATTTTGAAACAAACTCGCCCGGCTCGTATAAATAACGAATGCAACGCGACTTCCACGGAACTCGCTCGTCCAAAACAATATTATAAATTAGCTCCGCGAATCTCCACTCAGCAAATGCCACCGCATAACGTCATACATCTCACACACACACGCCAAAGCAACGCCGAATAATCTAAACACACACTGCGCACAGCTTATATATTCAAATTCGAGATAATTCGGGCAATGTGTGTTTATCAATTTTTCTCTTGTGGATATAATACGTAAGTAAGTATACATGTATAGGTATAGAAGCAACGTGCGCGCCACATCAACGCACTCGGCAATTTATTTCTAGAAAAAAGACCTGCGGGGAATATTACAGTCTTAGCGGGGCGAAAACCTTCGATTGAAGCCGCGCGCCGCGGAGAAAAGCCAGAAAGAACGGGAAAGGGAAAAAAAAGGCCGGCGCGTTAACGAGTCTTTAAATCGAAACTCGCCGGAGTATGTGTGTGCAGGCGCGGCTCGCACACACCTCATTTTCTGCCTCGATCTTTCGCTTTGGTTTTCTCTTGTTTCGTCGACCGTTGGCTGCGGGGAATATAAGTTCTCGTTTATGCCCTCTCCCTCTCTCCTTCTTAACTTCCACGCGCGTCAATTCTTACGTGTATATACACTCGTATACTGTATATAAATGCTCTCGCGCCCTTCCGCTTGATTCGCGACGTCAAAACGGTTCAGCAAACTTTATAATTGCCTCGGCTCACGTCCCAACGAGTATACATACAACTTCTTTCTCTCTCTCTCTCTCTCTCTTTCGCTGGTACAATTTCACTTTGCCTCCACACGTCCGAGATCGCGCCATCTCACGTTGCTTAGTCTGCTTTACGAGATTTTTGTGCGAAGGCCTGGCCTCCTCTTTGTGCCTCGGCAATATGGTTCTACCGCTTTTTTTTTCTTTCTTTTCGTTTTTTTTAATCCTTTTCTTGCTCGTACGAAACAAAAGTGTAGTCGGTAGACGTAAACAGTGAAGCAGAGCAGAGAGAGAGAGAGAGAGAGCGAGTTATTCGGCCGGAAATTAATTTCTGTAATGTAAAGGTAGGTATTATAATCGAATTTGTAATAATGGAAGCGCACTTAAAATTTAGCACATCGCTATTTATTTTCGTATTATTGAATTATCGTAAAGTGATCTGTGCACAACGCGAGCAGAAAAAATGTTTGCTTCCAAAGCAAACAGAGTCGGATAAGTCCAGAACTTTACTAAACGAGCATCATATTATATAGATATGTTTTATTCATGCCAACTAAATTTAAATCGACACGCGAACGCGATGTGTACGGATGTTTTGGACTTTATATTTTCCTGCAGAAGTAAATATGAGAAAACGTGTCGATTCGCGGCATTTCCCTTGCTTACGTCCTCACTCGAACTCTAAAAACAAACAACTTGGACCGAGAAAGCGTCGATCGAGCGGCAAAGTAGTCCAGCTTCATATACACGAATCGTCAAGAGAAATCAAACGCCAATCGTCATATACAATCTATTTCGAGTCTACATAAACGCGAGCACAAGAGAACCAATAGCCGATAATAGTTAAGATTGGCGCCTGCGTGCGTTAAACCCGTATATAACGTGTATATATATCGAGCAGACAAACGTTGTCATTGGACTTGACTGGATATAAATAGAAGAACTGCACCACCGGGGCTTATAAATAATTGATAACTCGCACTGGGCATTAACGAGACTTCCCGACAGCTCATGCGTGCACTTGTCGCGACGCTGCAGCGCTGAACGTCCAAGGAAAATGTCAAGCTGCGCTCTATCGACGCTCGCGGGCATCACCTCGTAATCATATTACAATATCAAAGACAAAGAGAAGAAGAAAGCTCGCGGAAGGGGATCGGCGAAGCTGCTGCTTCTGCTGCTGCTGCCCAACCACCCGCGGGACGCGAAATCATTACGCAAAGTCTTAAGTAATATGATTCCGCGAGTCGAGTATATACAGGGGCTATTAAGTAATGAAATAGGGAAGGATGATGAGCGGGACGCGCGCGTTCAGCCGGTCAATATGATCGCCACGCTGTATATATGTATATATATAACCGTTGGCTCGGACCGAACCTATAATAACCCCGCGGCTCTGGACTTGTATTTAATGGCGTTAATTGCCCGATTATGCTCGAGGCTGCGAGTCTCCGTGTGTCCTATTACCAAGCAAGTTGTGTGTGTGTGTGTGATATTCGATATATCTGTCTTTTTTACGCGATACATCGCAGGTTTTATAGTACATGGGAAAAGGAGAGGTGGGCTTTTATTGAGGAAGCTGAGCTGACTGTTAAAGTGTCGTCTCTCTCGATTCGGTGATGTGCAAAGAGTATATCTTTCGGCTTCTCTCTCTCTTTTTTTTTACCTTGCTCGGACACCGGCTACGTTTACGGCTCGAATTGTAAAATGCCTATCAAAGTGCGATATAGCCCCCAAGGCAGTGGAATCTCTTTTTTTCGTGTGCGCACGATGATGATATCGTGGTAAGAGGTATTCGATACGCGGAAAAAGTTTCTGAGATTCCCTACGCGATAAATAACACGCGTTTATTGGGCATAATCGAACTATATATATATATAAACTCACTTTTTACTCCTTTATACAAAAGAGAACGAAGATTCAACGAATTCGCGCGGTCTATAGCTAACGAGGAAGTTGCCGCGAGAACAAACAAATTCGGAATTTGTAATTTTAAGCGGTGCATGTTATATACAACGCGTCTGTCCAGACTCGTCTATTTTCTACTTGGATCGATAATACACGGGACCGCGAAGCCGCTTCCCTATATATTATACAAATTCATAAAGTTTCAGTGCATTTTTATAGCTTTGTATAGGCGCTGAGAGCGACGAGGAGCGAGCTTGACGTTCTCTCCTTTCTAAAATTCAGCAGCTCTCGCGCACACAGGCGCGCGTGTATTTCATAAGACATATACTCGCAGGAATTTATCGCCAGTGAATAAGCCACCGAAAATCAAAATCGACACACTCCCTTGTGCTCCGGTGCTGCACGTATATAGCCGTGTATAAAACATCGGCGCAAAGTACAGGAAAGTCTGCTCGAGCTATTTAAAGAAACTCTCTCTCTCTCTCTCTCGCGTGTATTGCAAGCTCGAGCTCATCCACTCGATCTTGTAGCGTTCGATGTTATAGCTGACTGCTCGTGCGCTCGCGCGCCTTTGATTCCGATAAACTCTCCACTTCCGCGGCTGTTGCTGCTGCTGCTGCACGTGCGCGCCGATCCTCTGTACGGCCGGAGAGCGCGCGCCGTTTGATGAAGCGGAGAACATCATCATCGCCTCTTTCTCTCTCGCACACTCTGTCTCTCTCTTTGCTGTAGAAGCAAGTTCGGGCCGCGGCGACGAGAATAGTTTGACCTAGACCTCGCGTGCAAGCGAGCGCCGAGCGGCAGCCGGTATATATATATGTATATACGAAAAGTCCGTCGGCCGCGCGCGAATCGACTCTCTCTCTCTCTCTCTCTCTGCTGCCGGCTGCCACTCACTCGTGTGTATATATATATATGTGTGTGTGGAATATCTTGTGCCGGTAGCTCGGTAATGGACACGTGGTTAATTATTTAATCGATGATGGGCCTTTTGTTGCTCGCGTCTTCGATGATGATTGATTGCTCCATTGGATATATATTTTATAGCTTTTGCGAAGGATATGTTTAGTGAAATTAAATGATGGTGTTTTCCTAAAGGGATTCTATGGCTTTGGATGTAATTGTTCGAACTATTAAGTCTATTGTGCGATTTAAATTTGTTTTTACGGGTTCTATATTTGATGTTGAAACGTTAATTACAAGCGTAATTTACGCTAAGGTCACGCACATTCAATGATCAAAAATATTTTAATTAAAAAAGATGTTGAGAATACTCGGTGTTTTAGGTATAGTGTTTTCACACACATATATGACTGAATTCTCATATTTATCTAAGAATATACATATATATTTTTTAAATACAGCTTTTCTATTAAAGAATACATTAATTTGGAATTGAAAGCTAATGGATGACTATACCATTCAAATCTTAATGTAGTTTCCACTGTAAGATTGAATAAAATATGTCTGACCCTGTAGGATCGATCAAAGAAACACACACTAGTATTTCGTTCGTTTCTGGTTATGAAATAAAGGCTTTACACAATACAAAAAGGAGGCAACTGGTTGTATCATTCGCCCCCCAATTAATGACGATACTAAACACTGTAAATTATAAAAAAAAAACTATAATTTACAACACTATAGTAAAAGGAGTAACAGTATTTCGAAAATACTAAGCTTACCCCTTAGCGAGTTATTACAGCTTGTAACCGCAGACAAAGTACCGCAAAGTACTTAGAGACAGTCCAATAAATTGAGAAATATACCGCTGCGTCTATACTTCCTCAAGGTGCTCTAGCCACAAGTTTATGTTCTTAATTGCTTCTTTTTATTATACAAAAAATCTTTTATGATTTACACTCCATTGTTATTAGATACAATTTTGATAATATGTAGACAACTATTAACAAATGATTAGATTTACAGATCATATTATTTGGAAGCCAAAAATTAGATTTTGACTTTTTTATTACAATAGTGTTATCTAGAAAGTTGATCGTACTTGAGTCAAGGTAATGAGACATTTTTATTACTTTGATGCCTGGTGAATAATTTATGGATATGTATTGGGCACAAGGAATTAATACCTTTAACTTTGTATAATGAGTGTTGGTCTCTTAACACTTTTCCAAATAATTATTTGGAACTACTAAATACTGGCATTAAAACAAAATTACATGTATGTTTATTTGACGTTGTATAACGCACAATAAAACTAGCAAATTTTTTCAAAAATTATTTGCACTACAAAGATAAAATCTTTTTAATCGACTTAAAGTACTTTTCATTCCACAGAATGAAGCTTAATATTTTTCCAATCCAATATGATGTATTAGATACTGTTCCGTATTTAAAATCCGTTCTTTAATACATCGATCGAATTCTAAAAATAGCCTATACTCGGAATCGAAAATTCATAAAAGCTATCTTTGCATTTCCGCCTTTCTATAGTATACTCGGTTCGTTTCCTCTATCTCCAACAATATTAAAGAATACACACACACACACACAGCAGCTCGCATTCAATTTTGCACCCATAAATCTCGTCGGCAGCACCGAAAACATTTTGTTATTCGACTCCAAAGCTTAATATATTCGCTAAACAGTCGTAAATAAAAAGTCTGCCGACTATCCATTTTCGAACAATATACTTTCGATTCCAAGACGAGCCCCAAAATTCCCCCCCGGAATATAATATATATATATATATATATATATATATTGGTCGATAAATATTAGCGCGCGTGCACGAAAGCACACACAGTGGGTCAGTCGCGGCGCGTAGTGTATATAATACCGTCTATGCCAACCCATTAAGCTCAATAATAGACCAAGGACACAATGGGATACGCAAAATTATAGCAGTAGCAAAGCGATATAGCCTTTCTTCCACCACCTCCTCCTCCTCCTCCTCGTCCTCCTTCGTCATTACAAATGCAAATCCGCGAGAGGTTTATGGGAGGTCCGGACTGCCATCGCCGCCGTTGTCCTCCTCGTGAATGCACCCGCAAATAATGAAGAGGCCTTGCGTCACCCATATGCTGCGCGACCGCGATAAAATAAACATCGTCGTCAAGTGGCTACTGCTTCTGCTGCTGCTGCTACTGCTCTGTCGCTTCTTCGTTCGCGCGCCCGCGATAGAGAAGATCCTTGTTCTGAGATATCCGACTGACTTTTTTTTTTTTTTTTTTGTTCGTTGCACGCGCGTGCAGTTGAATTAGATGCTGTATGCGCGCGACGTCGAGGGTACTTGAGATAGGTTGCGCTTGGGTTGGTTTTTTTTCTTCCTCCCGGGGAAATCAAGGTTGTGGGAACGGAAGCGCAATTCGACTATGGTGCATCGTTATTCATTTTTTGGTGGAATGAAAGACGCGATTGAGATTTTATCGATTACCATAGGTATTACTTACACGAGAGAAAGATATATATATATAATATGCTAAATTTATTGAACAATAGTCTTTTTAACAGATATACCGTTGGCCCCCCAACTCGCGCTTACAAATTAACGATTTGAACTAATATTGTGAAAGCCAACATTGATCTTGAAGCGCGGCATGACGTCTCATAATATTAGCTTTAGAATCAATTTTAAAGAGGATCGAATGCACGCCATTGAGTAACGCGCGGAACGTTCACAAAGAAAAAGTTGCGGATTCTCGGAAAGGGAACAAACAACATAAATACAAGCCGCACAGTGTATTTGTAAATCGCGCAGAGCGATCTTGTGCGAACAAACATGGGGCGAACGTGACAAAATCGCATAAATAATAACGGTTGCACGATGACCCTTTGGTCGGCAAAAAAGCCGGCGTTTCAATTAAAGTGGATGAAAAGTGCGATTGTAAGATCCGTTCTGCTGCGCGATAGTATCATATATATATATACCCTGCAGCGAGAGACGTCGATAAAAAGCTCGCTAAATCACGGATTTTTCGTCCGATTATCTGGCGCATATTGATTTTAGCTAAACACACATACACGTATATATATCCGCGCTCTTTATCTCCGCCTATACTCGCAATCCCGAGATTATTGCGCGACTATATTAAACGCGCTCGGGCATAGCACAGTGACACTCTCTCGGCATATGTACACTTATATACACACACACACAACAAAAGATGACAGATTTATTTCTGCTCGTGTGCGGCTTTTTTTTCGCTCTCCGGCCGCGACGCATGACGCAAACTATCGCCTATAAGATGCTTCGGTGTATCACATATGCGCGCGTCTATGCCCGAGCCATCAGCTCTCTTTATTCAATTATACACACAAGTCCTCGCGAGATGCGGCTAATCTATACTACCCATGTTGATGCGGCACTTAAGAGATTTCAATTTCTAAGCTCTATAGTGCTTAGCGAGAATCTTGTATCTCGTACATATATAAATGCTCTTCGGCTCGAGATGCAAAGCAGCTAGGGTACTTTTTTTCATTTCGAATATAGGAATAGATGTTTCTGCAGCGTAACATGTGTATACAGCGTAAAGGTGTTCGCAGGTTTTCTGGAATTCCAATGCAATTTTCTTGATATACCGAGACAATGATGCACGCAATCGTACAATGGATATAACCTACCGCATGGATTTTTATTCCGAGAAAGTTAACTGCAAGATAATCATCATCGTTTCGACATGCAGTTTTGACTGCGCCATTTGCCGAGCGTGCAAAAACAGAGTGAAAGAAACAAAGCATCGGTATACAACTATTAAATCTTAATAGACTTCATATACGTCAAAAATCCTATAGCTTCTACTATTAAAAATAAAAAAAATGAGTATTATTCTTGACAGCTGCGACAAGGAAAATTGAAAAATAAGCATTAATCAAACCAAACAGTTCGCACTCGTGCGCTAAACGAAAAACATGAGAACTAGCATGACGTGTTAACGGCCGCCAGAAAGCATATCCCCCGCTATACGCGCATAGAAAAGAAACCAATTTATTTCAACGGCGGCAACAATTATAAATTTCAATTAACTGTATAAATATCGTTTCGCCCGGGAGGGAACGTGGTCGCTCACTCGCACATATAATAGTATAAAAGCTAATCGCTAACGCAGCGTCCATTTGAAACTCTGCCAGAACGTCGCGGTGAATAGTCGGCCGGAAGGCGCGCGAGGCACGGAAAACGCCGAAATGTTTAATAATCGCGAGCTTCTTTCGCTCTATCTAAAAAGGCGCCAGCGTATAAAACTCGGAAATCCAACTCAAGTGCAACGGCGGCTCACACTCGAAAATAATCTTTGGCAAGAATCATCTAGTGTGTCTGTGTCTTCGTGCATGTGT
This sequence comes from Megastigmus dorsalis, assembly GCA_900490025.1. Taxonomy (NCBI): domain Eukaryota; kingdom Metazoa; phylum Arthropoda; class Insecta; order Hymenoptera; family Megastigmidae; genus Megastigmus; species Megastigmus dorsalis. Next base: position 44,574 of record UELU01148173.1, read on the forward strand.
ATCGCCCCGAAGTACGCGAGACGCGATAAAATCGCATAACGTAGGTTGATCGCGTAGCGTCCTTCGCGCGTCGGTATATATAATATGTATATAGGAATATTCCGGCGGGATATATTAGCCGCTCGCAGGCCGCATCGCTGCGAGTCGGGAATTCAAAATCGGATTTCGTTCGTCAGTCCGGCTATGGGTGGGGACCGAGCCTTTGAATGAATATCGAAAAAGAGCCGAGGATGAAGAACGAGCGACGCGCGACGACGGACGCGCACTGCTCCTCTTTCTTTTTAGGGCCGTGTGTGTGTATACGAGACGTTTTAGAGGTACTTTTTAGATCGGATCTTCTTGGTTGCAGAAGTCCGTGGGAGATTCAAACTATAAATGATTTTTCTTGCTAGACGAGATCTTTAGCTGTCTGATCTAGTCTAGGGATGCATCTTCTAGGCAGGTTTTTTTTTTGCGACCTTTTGTGCGAGTCTCGCATGATGGATCTATTCATTTTTCATCGCTCGTATCGCAACCTTTCAATCTCGACTCTACTTTATTTGAAAACAAAAGTGTTCTAAAATGCCAACAGGTGCTTCCAGTAGGTCTCATTCATTTCCATCCATCACAATTCCAAAAATAGATGCGGCTCCATCTATTCTCAGAAAATGCCCTGCCAAGTTTTTTTTTTTGTCAATATTTGCAATTGCCCTTTTAAGACTCGCCATTGATTCACTTTGTCATCTTGATATATTCTGCCGGTAAAAAGTTCCTATCCGAGTATCGATACTTGTTTCCTCCACTTCCCGAGTTGACTATAAAGTGCTAACTTATTAGTCGTCACGATGAATTGTAAATCCGCGTGGATTGTCTCTCGGCCATTTTAATTTATGGCGGAGGAGGATGAAAAATTGTCTCGTCCGTTCGTTCCCAGAAGATTATAGCCCTCCTATAACTTATCGCTACAACCTGCGAGCAGGTATATCTTTTTTTTTTTATTACGAGAAAAATGAGATTAAAAGTCGGGCGCCCACGCGTATTATATTCGACGGCACGTCTTTCCGCTTGCGTTAGTTCATAATACGCGTCTCGACTCTCCTGTTCTCTCGCGCGCGATGAACCGATCGATCAGTCTAAGCTCTCCATTTGGCATAATCTAAAATGCTAAGTGTCCGTTCGTTCGTGAAAAAGGTGTCGTTGTGTAGAAACTCGCGCGTGTTTGCCTGGAATATGTTCCTGTCGAATTCAAGACGCGTAAATTAAACGAATTGCCACGGGATTATACGAGGCTCGTTCGCGCTGCTTCCACGGTATAAAAGCCCATATTTATTCGGATCGCCACTTTCTTTCTCCTCGGTTAATCTTCCGGCTTATAACGGCGGCTGTAAATTTTCCGAGGTATTGAAAATTGAATTTAGTGCGATGTAATGGAGTTTCGTTTTTTGTTTAATAGATCCTCTCTCTCTCTCTCTCTCTCTCTGCGGCATTGACGCAATAACAATAAAATGCCGCGTATTTACAATAAGGATTTATGGGGAATAAAGCGACGGAATAAGGATGCTGTAAATAATATCTGATCGCGCGGCGTGCGTTCGGTGGAAGGGGGTAGGGGAGGGACTATATACGAGTGTGTCACTTCTAAGCCAAAGTGATGGGGAACAAGTCCGTGTGTCATTCTTTCGCCGTTTATTATCTTGCCTATACGTATATATCGGAATGATTTACGCCACGGCATTCTTAGCGAGGATCGGTTTGAAAATCGTTGCTTAATTGCGGCTGCATAAAGAGTTTCTCAAAGCGAGCGCACGATTCGCAGGGGATTTCATATAATACTTTGTGGGATGGAATCACGTTGGATGAATTAGCGCGCTACAGATATGCAACGCGTATATAGGTATAGTTTTAAATCCGGAATACTGTATACTTAGCTACTTCCCGTCTACGGGGAAAGTATTCGTCGAGACAGCTAAATTTCTTCATTATAGAGATGCGTGCGCGGCCTCTACGCGCTGAATGCGAATGTATTTATATGAGCCAACTGCTATATTTGAGAGCTCGACTATCGCGAGGTCTGCGTCATTCGAAATTTCATGTTCGGCTTGAACAATTGCTTCTTTTTTTTTATATATCTCGCTAAGCTATACGTATCCGCTTCATTTGCTGAACCGAAATTCTAAAGAGATTATAGCCAATAAAAAATTGTGATTTTATGCGGCTTTGCGTACGCTCTTAAAGGTCGTGTAATCTTTTATTTCCTGTATATTCGTGTAAAATGAACAAAGTTGTGGGCTTATTGGAGTAAAACATTATGTTTAAGAGCTTTTGTTGTTCTTATTCTTATACGATTTTTCATACGCAGTTTTTAAATTCAAATTACCTGTATGGTTTACCGAAGACATAAATGAGAATCGCATATCGTATGACGAATCGACAGCCGGCGCTAACACTTAAAACACACTCGCTCGCCAATATTCACTTATAGCAAGGATAAAAAAAGGGAGCGCATATTTCATCTGCCACTTGTAACATTCGCACCTCTCGACGCGCACATATACATATATACACCCTGTAAACTCGAATTTAACGTCAATCAAAGCCATAATTACGCTTCCTTATTCCTCGATTCGCTCGCTTATGGAAAGCCTTGTGCTTCACCGCGCTGCACAAGCCCAAGCCCATACATCTCTTTCGCGCTCACTCGCGTGTGATTAATCGACCGATCGGTTGTAATCGCTCAATTTCGAATTTAATCCGCGCTCACCGCTTGTCTGCGTAGAGCCTTTTAGGGGCAAAAGGCTACGCACACATATATACGCGTGTGACCCTGATTGCATGTACGCGACGCGACACCTTTTACCGCACACTCGTCTAAACTCCGCGCTGAAAAAGGCGGAACCGCTTGCCGCGGGCTGCGCGGCTGAAATCTTTTTTCTTCTTGTCTTGTGTACGAAAAAGGCTACACGCGCTCTCTTTATATACACAAATGTCGTGATTATGGCGCGAGCGGACGACGCATATATCTAATTGGCGCGAAGGCACAACTCTTAATACCCAATTGGCAAGACTGCTGCGGTGTGTCTTCGAGAGCGCTCGTTTTTCATACATGCCTCGCGCTGAAAAGCTTTTTTATATGTGCATTGTTCGAACCTTTTATCGCTCTGCAGCCTCTTTTATTATTTCCCTTTGCCGAAATTGAAATATAGCCTGCGTGTGTGTGTGTGTGCACATGCCTGTGAATGTATATTGGCGGTGGTAAAAAGCTTCGGAGTGCCATTTTGAGTAACGAGCGAGTGCACGCTGATGACTTAGTGGCGATGTAAACGCGCGAGTATACACAGTGAGATTCGAGCGAGGAATGAGTGTTGCTACGGTGCGATATAGTCGAAGTAAATTTATATATTGAAAAGTCTTGTTACAGTCGCTTCAAAAGATTCCCTTAACAATGAATACCAACATTAAGAGTTGCATGAGATTTTTATTTAATTTGAACCCTGCACTCTTACATTTTACACTTCTCTGATAAATCATGCATTTTATGGTATATATAAAGTGTTGGGTAGTAGAGCGAGCAAAAACGATCGATTTTGATTTAGTGCTCAGCGTTGTACCGGTCACCTATTACGAGCTGCTCGTGAATACCGTATTACATACAGTATTTCTATAATCCAAAATACAGGCTCGCCCAAAATTAATTCAGATATCGAGCGACAGATTAACTCTCATTTTTCTTATACCGCACGAGATCTAAGTATTAGCTCTAGAATAGCCTAAGCGATTTGTTCGAAAGCAAACGATAAACGGTTAATTATAAAGCCAAGCTTCTTTTTTACGACACTTAACGTGACCAAACACTCAGCCGAACGTGCATCTATAAACCGCCACGAAAAAGCCTACACATTATATATCTTTGCACTACATACTATGTACCAGAGAGGGAGAGAGAGAGAGCGGCCGCGTGTCACGCTTGTAAAAGTCCACCAGCGGAGACATAAACTGGTGGGGCCTTTTTGCCGCGGGCCGCTTGAAGCGCGCGCATATACATATACAGACTCGATCCCTCCGCGTTTTTTCCTCTTTTTTTTTTCTTTTCGTGCTCGCTCTTTCGTTATACTTTCTTTCTTCTCGCGCCGCTTTTTTGCTGGCTATACTCTCGATTCGTCGAGAAAGAGAGTATGGTATAACGAAAGAGCGTGAATATAACTGCGTTACAAATGTACATGTAAAAGAGGTATATATATATATATATATATAGCGAGGGCAAAAAAGGCTTGAATTAGTTGGGCGACGAAAGAGGGTAATGCGAGACTCTCTTGCTCTCTTCCTTTCTCTCTCGTGGTCTCTGTTTAGTAACAAATGGACCGAGTAACACGGCTTCCTTTTTTTTCGCTCAACTCCGCGCGACCGCAACTCGAATGGAAAAAATGCGGGAGACTTAATTGGCTGCGGAAGATGCGTGTGCTTTGATGAGTTTGCGGTCGTGTGTGCGTGTGGCTGCGTACACGTGGTAAGCGGCTTGTGCGCCGATTAGAAAATCTGACGATTCACTGATTCCCTTTTTTTTGTATTCGCGCTTCTTTGCTCGATATGAACCGTATATATATGCTAATTTTAATTAATCGAATTGGACGTTTGTTCATTAGACTTTCGGCTAGAGACTTCGATCGTTCGTCGAATTAATACTGTTCATATAGCTTATTTATTTTAGTTATTATACTTTGTGCTTGCAAAAAAATACTTTTTTTTCTTTACAAAAAATAGCAAATATACGTATAGAAATTAGATGATACTCTGTTTCTTTTTATCACAATTAACTATGTTGATCAAATAATTTTTTCGATTATCGTAGATAATGAAACGTTTTACCGTCACTGCACTTGGCAAAATGTAGCTGAATTTTTGCCTCGACGATTTAGCGTTAACCAAGCTTCACTGCGTATATACCATCTGTTATTCGTCTCGCAACCCATAACATTTTAAAATCAATGCTCCGCGCACAATGGACAGCGCCGCCGAAAAAGCAAACAAAGAAAAAAAGAAAAGGGTCGTTTATATACAAAGTTGGCGCGGCTGTCTCTCGAATCTTTAACTCGAACCAATTATGTACCGTTCCCTCCTCGGACTCCGCGCAACAATAAAACCAGCAGCAGCAAGCCGCACGTAACCGTTATTCTCAGTAAACGCAATTATGCCCAAATGTTTTTGTTACAGGACACACAGGCCCCCACGAGACGTCTGCGCAAAGTTCGTCGTCGTTGTCGTCGCAGCCACCGGCGCAAAAAGCTCATCCTCCTCCTCCCCATAATACACATCACCGAGCGATCGAAGAAAGACGGACGGACGGCAAGACGCGCGGAGCCAAACTTCCATTTACGGCTGGCGAAGAGAGCAACCATAACGCGCGAGGGGAAGAATCGAAAGAAAAAAAAAACCAGACGGACCGAGCCAGAGGAGGAAAAACAAGCCCCGAGAGCGACGACACGCGCACCAGCTGAAAAATAAAATCCCATAAAAACGTTCGCGAGCCCGTAAAGGAAAAAGACGGGAATCGGTGGAGGGGGGAGAAAAAAAAACAACAAATAAGCGAGATTGGCCAGTCTCTTACTCATATCTCGGGCGTAAAAACAATCGGGGGCCCCCGAAGCGCGAAAGCTCGACAAAGGAGCCACTCTTTTCGCCGCGGCCTCGACTCTCTCTCTCGTATACATCGGCACCGAGCGCCGCAACCCCGCGACACACGCAGGCAAACAAGACTCTCAAGGATTATCGGCCAGCGAGCGATTGTATTATTCTCTCTCTGGCTGGCCTCTTTGCGGAAAAACAGCAGCAGCAGGAGGAGGAGCGCGGAGGGCCCGTGTGTGTTTATACGGCTCCTTCGATGGAAATAGCCAGTGGATGAAAGCTGGGCAGGGAGAGAGATTTACTCGGCTCCGCTGGCGAGTTTTCGCACGAGGGACCTTGCGCCGCAGCAGCAGCAGCAGCAGAATTTCCAAGAAGGAGGGCAAAACTGCGCTCTGTGCTTTGTCGATTCGCGCCTCTCTCTCTCTCTCTCTCTCTCTCTCTCTCTTTCTCTGTGTGTGTGTCTGTGTATAACGTGGCTGTGTATATAGAATTGTGCGTCGTGTCGTTTTTGGAGGGAAAGCCGATGGTTGGAACGAGTATGTGCTTTACGACCGATGACTATCTATAACAGCTCCAGCAATTCAACGTCCACTCGTTAGCGTAATTATCTTTTCCTTATCTCTTTTGTTCTCTGCTGCATGCATTTGTCTCTTTTTCATTTTATAGTCCGCGAGCTTCTTTTATTATATTGGATAACGAGTTTTCCTTTCTTTCTTTCCCCCTTTTTGCGCAAAAGGCGAACAATAGCTTGAGAAACGATCGCTCGTGTAAGCTCTCGGTAAAGAGTGTCGAGCTTCTTTATAACCAACGCGTATATATATATACATACATGTACAAGACGAAAACTCGCTATCCAATCTAGGCTGCGGTAATTGACTTTCTTATCCTATATATAAATGGACATTGACAAAAAAAAAAAAAAGAAAACAATGCTATATCAATTTCCGAGATCCCATTATGTATTTTTGCAACGTTTGAAATATTATAATTAAACTTTCTCTCGGTGGATATATAAATGGACATATAATAATGCAACTTTTGTAGAGCCAGCAACTCGTATCGAAACGTATAATACGCTATTCAATTATATAGCCGCACGAAAGCTCGTTTAAGTGAAAAACCGTTACTACTGTTTGAGCAATTTTCCCTCGCGTTGACGCTTGATTACAAACATATTTAAGCGAACGGTTGGCAGTGTCGAGCCGTGTTGCCCGCAGTTGTACGTAACTTAAACGAGTCCCATAGCACGACGCGTATAATATTTTGACTAGAGCCTATACGAAGAGAAAAATCACTGCGCGCCCGCGGCCTCCACTTAGTCACCGCCACTTCGCTGAACCGATTAGCCTTCCAACGCCCTTGAACATACTGACTAAACACTCCAGCCGCGAGCACTTGCCGGCTATAGAAAACAATCCATAAAAGCGCGCTCGCTATATTTATACCAAAGTAACCAAGAAAAAGAAGAAGAAGAAGCGGGGAAAAAAAAATGCGTTAAAGCGCGCGCGTCTATCAAACGACAACCCATAAATTGCAAAGTCAAAAATTAATACACTGCCAAAAGTGCACGTGCACTCGAGCGCGGAATCCGCGCTGATATCTTCACCCGAAATCCTCGTTAACATTCTCTCATCTCACACTGCGCGCCCTTATATATATATACTTAAAAATCCATCATTTTTAAATCTGTCCTCTCCTCGCAGTTATGCAGTCTCACGCACGTCCCATAGTCGTACAATAACGTCGTCACTCGACGCCCGCTGATACCAAAAAAAAGAAAAAGAAAGAAAGAAGGAAGACGAAGAATCCTCCGAGACAAATCTGCTCCTATAGAAAGCCGTCCAAAACGCTTCTGGTCCGCAGGCCTCGCCAACGGACTTACAACCGACCAAACAAACAAGAGAGGGACAGACATCGGCCCTAAAGAGAGACGATCAGCAGCAGCAACCGAGAGGACGAACATATATAAGAGAGAAAGAAAGCCAGGGGGGGTGTAATTGGATTGGTCGGAGAATATACTCGATCGCGGCGCCCGACTCTCGGTCTCGACGCACACACACACACACACACTCTGTCCATCCATGCGCGAACCTACGCGGCAAGGATGATCCGCGAGGGCCCTTGGCTTGCCGCGCGACACAGCAACAGCCGAACGGGGATCGTCGTCGAGGGAACTTCTCGTCGGAGGTATACACATATATACATATAATTCAATTGCCCCCAAGAGAGTTCGTTATTTTTCCCCCTTTCTCGATCCTCGTTCTCGTCGACACGATTGAATTGGATCTCTTCCCGGAGGTTTGCATAAGACGCATTATATCCCTTGACGTGCCGAATGACAGTGTGAATTTTGCGAGTATACGTATATATGAATGATTTGCTTGATTTTTCAGCGTCTAGAGAGCGAATTAGTTGCGGTACTTTCAATTCCGTTTGATTGAAATACACTTAACTGAGCCGCCTCGTGTGTATGTGTGTGTATAAGTTTTGTCGACCGATAAGATCGGTAAGAGAGGTTATATTCATCAGTCTTTCGAAAGATGGGCAAACCTCCGGATCGTGGAACTCGATCGATGCAGATGGGATCGTGTATAGGTATTATGAGAGGAGGCGCAAACTCGAATTATTCACAGAGGGAAAGAATATTACACGGGCTTCGGGGATCGGAACGAAGGAATTCATTTTCGAGATTTCAATTAAACCAGGGATATTCCTCTCTTTTCTCTCTATCTCTCTCTCTCTCTCTTTCGTGTAGTGCAGGGTTTGAAGGAAGACGTATATGTAATGGGCGAGGGATCAATCATTATATGCCCGGAACACCAATGTGCACTCGCTGTACGGCAGGTTGTAATTTCGCCGCGGCAATCAAAAGAGGATTATAAGGCAATTGAAAATGGAAGTGGGACTTTGATTTGCGAGCTGCGATACTCCGCCAAAAGTATACTTTGCTCTTGAGACATTTTAACAGGATATTCGCGTGAGACTGTCTATCTATTTTTCTTTTTTCTTTTTTCATTCTCGAAGAAATGGAGTATCAAACATTGCGTATCTCGCCAAGATTTTCAAACTGATTCAGTTACAACTTTTGCATTCTGAAAAATCTCCGAAATTCTTCAATGTATACTCATCGTTATCTACAATAAACAATATAGTCGAAATTCAACCGCGCATTTGAAATTCGTATCGTATTCAACCGAGAATACGCAATTAGATAAAAAAAAAAAAAGAAGAAAAGATAGAAGCTGGGTGAAAAGTCTAAAAATAAAGAATCGCCGTTCGTCTGCGCACAAGTCGCGATGCTCCTATTGAAAGTGGCTATTCCCGTCGCGCGCGGCACGCGATAGCCTAGGGCTGCAGACTGCGCGCTTCTCCTGTTGCAGCTCTTTGCGCGACTCCTCTCTTTCTCACAGCGCGATTCCGCCACTGCCGTCGGTCGCCGAGCAGACGAAATCCCCTAGTAGATTTATCCACACTCATACTTATGCTCGCTTGCTGGTGTTTGTGTGCACACGCAGGGGAGACACGTGAACCCATCGAGAGCCGCAAGTAGCCGGCCTGGAACGTTCAACGACGCAGGCAGACAGACATCCAGCGAGGTGCGCAATCGAGACATATATATATATATATATATCGGGGAGTAGGACCGAGGACTGCGCGGTAAAAGCGGCCCATAGTAGAGCGGACTGACGATTGTTTTCGAGCGAAGGATGAGAGGCTGCGCGACGCATCGTCTGGCCGAGATCGCCGTTTGCCTGGCGATTCTCCTTCTGGTGACGCTACTCGTGGTGCTCTGGACCGGCTCGAGTGCCGCTATCGTCGAGCGCAGTAGCAGCGGTAGTAGGAGTGCGGCGTCCAATGCGAGCGCCGGCCTACAGCAGAGCTTCGCCAGGGATCTACTGCGGATGAACGAACGCGCCGGCAACGAGAGTGAGTTCTATTTATCATACATTGCTTTGATCAACTATCTACCAATATGTTTATGTATCTCTTTACGAAATATCATATTTATACGGATAAATTGTACAATCTTGAATCGGGAAAGATCGAAGGACCTTTGCAGAATCGAATTTAAATGGCGCTGCACGAGCGCGAGCTTTCTAAATTCCTCGTGTAATTCAATCGGGTTCGAAGTATGTAATGTTGATTTAATAGTCCGATAAATTTTCTGTAACTAATTTGTCAAAAGGGGGAATTAGTTGCAGTTATGGTTAAATTTATATATCGCGTCGCTTGCATATCAGTATATACAAGTATGTAATGTAACAACTCGCGGTTCGTAAAATGCTCAAGTCGTTAGAAAAGTTCGTTTATAGTGTCGTAAAGATGACGCGAAGAGCCTGCATTAGAAAGTCGCGCGTACGAAAGCCGTATGAGAGATCCGTGCGTGCACGGAAAAAAATCGCAAGCAGAGTTTCATGAACCTTCGAGCAAAATTTACCGAATAGCTTGAGCTGAACTCATCAAGCAAGATGTGATTGACGGTTATATAACATCTACAGAACTAGTTCGGTAAATTTTGCTTGATCCATCGAGTAAAAGAAGTTAGGCATACTTTACCTAGCCAATCAAGTAATTATTGCTCGCGCGCGTGCATTTTCTGTCGCTTGCCGCTGTAGTTGTTAACACCGTGTGATATGTGCA
>UELU01148174.1:0-29749 GCA_900490025.1 Megastigmus dorsalis
AGCACTAACTGCTCCGAAACCTTCGCTCGCATGTAAGTCTCGCTAACCAATCAGGACACCGCTCGCATAAGTCTCTCCAAAAAGACGGGATGCGCTAGGTAATACACTAGGCCTAGCTTCTTTGGCGTTCCTCCCCTCCACGCAAAACCATCGCCCGGGAGAAGTTCTCGGAATCGCCGAGCCGTTACTGACTTCTTCGAACTTTTTTAAAAATAATATACTTTTACAAAATATGTCCTACACAATTTAATTTATTAAATAGTCAATAACTAGAATTTTTGAAAAAACTAGTATCTTATACTAGATACAAAAAGGAATAAATACGCAAATAATGATCAGGACTTACGGTACTAACTTCAAAGATACTAAAAGTTAAAGATATGCTATAATGTAACAAGTATATCTACATTGTGGTACAGTCTGTATTCATGTTTTACTATTTTTTGGGATATAATTAATAGATGTTATTTATAATAATACAATTTAACGACGAGTTATATAAAGAATCAAACTTTTTGATCATACGAGCTGGAGAACGTCCTTAATTGGAAAACGTGAGAGTCACTCTTTTATTATTCTTGCAAAACAGGAAAAAAGCGAGTGGAAAAGTGGATTGGTGCTCTTTCAGGTGGTAAACCGACTTTGTTCAAAGCTTCGCTGATTAATTTTCCTGTGGAATCACTAACGTTCGCCTTATCGTTATTTCAGTCACGTGTTCGTTTTTTCGAGCATTTCAAATTTTTAGATGCTGAATAAATGTACAATGCGTTAGTGTGTATCACACTGTATTATCACGCCTTATCTCAAAGTCTGAAGGCTTTCTAAGCTTTCTAGTCTGGTCGGATATTAAATTTTTTTATTAAATTCGCACTTTCTGAACTGTAATAATCGATGATTTTCGTACTTAGGCGGTAAATACGCTGTTATGGTGGGAGCATCGTACTTTATAGTAAGGGAAGGAAGAAAATCTATGAAAGCCTAATGCGACGAAACTTTTAAAACTCATAAAATCAATTGAGCGCTTTATGCGCGTTACTAAGTTGCGAATTGACTTTTTACATAAATTCCCAAGAACGTTGTTTTTCTTTCAGATGGCTGGAATAAGGTTGGAAAGCTGGAAAAAAGGATACATATCTTACGCGCGATTTAATTTTTTTTTGCATCCCACGCACCAAGCAATCGAGTTTTAACTCTAATTTCTCATAGCACTCTCAAATCAATTAATCACTGACTTCTCATCAAAAGGGGTAACATTTTGAGTTGATATACCATTAATATACCTACACCGAATTTACCTCGATTCTCCTATACCTCAGACCCAACTTAACTATAGTCATACTTAACGTGCCGAATAGTCATCGATGCAGACGAGTATCCAGCCGAAGAGGAGAAGCGGCAGAGCAGCGTAAGCCATCGCGCCTCTCAATCCCGACGGGTTTCCAACAGCAGGCAGCGAGTGCATAGCCCAGAGGATCAGAGGCACAGCGAGACTACCAACAGCTGCTCCAGCGGAAAAAATCGCGACGACGAGGTCCCCGTCATTCGTATCCCAACCATCGGCCATGCGGAGCGACATTCCGGCCAATGAATTCCAGCCGAGCGTCACGCCCACGGCGAAGCCGTTCATTGACGCTGCGAAACAATCATCGGCTTGGGTGTATTGGTCCAGATGGATTAAGGATACAATTATGTTCTGTGGAACGGGTATACACAGTTTCTTTTGTTTTATGGGTGGTTGGAATAACTGCGTTGGTTAAGGCTAATGGGGATTTTTAGGGTTTGTTGGATTGAGTGGGAGAGCTTTTATTAATCACCTGGTGGGTTATTGGGTTTTTGGGGTATTCATTTATTAATGGGGGTCCTTGGCATTCGAGAGGTGAGTGGTTGTTGTTGGGAAGCTTTTGTAGGTAGAAATGACTGTTCTTTTTAACTTTTGGCATTGCGTTGTTGTTGAATATCTACAGATATAATTCAAGTTTTCAGTTTTGCACCTCTGATACGATGGTATTAATCAAGTTTGAGCTGGTTGTTAAGCCCAAATACTAACTATATGCATTTACCTATACGATAAGTAGTTTCTAACCCAATTACAAAATTTGCATCGCCAAATATAAATTTTTCGAATCACCTGAACGCGTGCACCCCAACTCTATAGCCACGTATATATACAAGCAGCATTTAAAGCGCTTACGGGAGAGTCGTAGCTTCAGAAGCCAGGAGCATTAGCATAATCCGCGCATTATTTCCGACAAATTCATCAGCGCATATAAAGTTACCTTTTTTTTTTCACTCGCCACCGACTACTCCACTTACCCAATGAAAATTAGTCCACACATACACACACACACACATATAGAGGTGAATTTCACAATACGTTTTACTCAGCGTCTTATGGACGAGCGACGCACTCTCTCTCTATCTCTCCCTGGCTTAACTTTGCACCAACTTGTGTGAGCGAGGGAGAGAGAGTTGCTCTGGGGAGAGCTTGCAAGACCGAGTGTAATCTCTCGGGTTTGACTTTCGGGCCACCCGGTCAATATAGCAAGCCGACTATCCCCGGCAGGACTTCATCGTGCGGCTCGGCAAAGTTGGGATCCCACGTATATATAGAGGATAGATGGAGACGGATTGACTTTGATTTCCCGTGTAGCTATAATACGTGCTTCGCTGCGCGGAGCTATTTTTTTTTATTTTATAGGTGTGTTGCGCTTAAGAAATTGTTTGGCGTTGGGATGGATTTTGTCGTTTGTTGAATTGAGAACATTTTTAATTTTGGATACAGTCATAAGACGTTGTTTATTTACTTAAAATTGCGAAATCTCTCTAAGACCTTAAATATGCCTGTCACTTATAAAAAGGAAAATGCACACTTTATTCAGTCACAATGAAGACACTTTTAAAAAGACTGTAAAATAGACGATACAATATAATTAATTATTTAATTTTAAGACCAGAATTTATGGTAATTATGATAAATTTATTGACTTGTACTTTCCAAGCCTTGGGAAATCTGGAAAATCTTTAATTAAATGCAGCCCGACGACCAAAAAGTAAGATGTTCTTGAAATTGGATCTAAAATATCGCGAAAGGTACTCGTTGGAAAATGAGACAGACAATGGGATGCTTCATAAATGATGTATAATGAAGCGTGAAAAGAGGGGCCGGACTATAAAGTAAGAGAGAGAGAAAGAGAGCCTGAGAGGAGGAGAAGCCGTAGCGGAGACGGTGAGTTAATTGAGTGCAATCGGCGGCGAGCGAGATTCCAGATATTCTAAGAGGCTTTACGTCAGGACGTTTTTGTTCGCTTCGGGCTTGGCGCGGCCAACCGAATTTCTCCTGAAGGCTTCGCTTTCGCTCTCCACGGAACAAAATTAGGATTCAAGGAATTTAAACGAGTGCACCGCAGCTCACTTTTTTACTCTGGTCGTCGCTGCAAGCCCTTCAGGATTCTCTCCCTCACCTCTCTCTCTCTATCTCCCTGTCTCCCTCACGTTTTACCCTTTTCCCAGTACGACTTTATTAATCTCTGCAGATGTACGCTTGCCCGATGACATACTTCTTCCATCTCGGCACTCACGGAACATTTTGACGGAGTACTCGAAACAAGTTGCTTTAATTGTGGAACGGAGTTTCGCCGCCGCGGCCCGAGTACAATATTAGATTTTGGGATCGCGGTAGACGCTATAATGCATTATGTAAATCGAGCTTTTGTCAAAAGTTACAAATGCAAGTGACGCGCGCATGTTCTGTACGACACTGAATTTCATTTTCTACCGCGGAATCGTGCAAAATTGTATTCCGGCCCAGGGTAGTTGATATTCAAAGTTATTTTTTCGGGGTGAGTCTTGAAATGCTAATGAGTCGCCAGTTACGCGCGAATAAATTAAAATGGATTCGCATTATTTCGCGCTTCATTGGTATTACCGCCACGAGGTAGAGGAAAACGAAGATGCTATGGTTTATACGAATGGTGAAATTTTGCAAGGAGTGGCATCATCTTGTATGTATATAGTTCTGATGAATTTTAAAGATTGTATGGCAGATACAGAATTTAATTAAAAACACTAAATGCGAGGAACCCCTTTCGTAACGAATTTTAGCAAAAATGTTTTTATATAATTTTTTTAATGAAAAGTAGTTCCGTATTCATGGCTGAATACACATAAAATTTTTGTGAAAATTGATAAACCAGGTAATTAACGAGTTTTAATAAAATGTTTATTCTCGGATCTTTTTTACCAATGCATGAGTAATATCAACTGTGTTTAAGCAAATATTTTTATAAAACTATAATTTCAAAGGTAATACAAACGCTTTTTTGTAGTCGAATAATAAAAATATGCATTTAGTAATATAAAATTTTCTGTATCGATGGTGAAATCTTGTGGTACCATAACTTAAAGAACACCATTTCAACAATCAGTACTAAATAAACTTAATTGAGATAATTACAGTAAACGCCAAGCTAAATGTAAGGTTAGCAGTTTTCGTAATAACCTCTGGCAGTAATTCCATTTAATTTTAGCCTCAAATTCGTAACATTTTAGTCTACGCTTATCCTCTAAAATCTACATAAAATTCAAGTAGCCTTGCAAATGCCTGCGGAATAAAGAAACTTTAAAGTAAATGATAAAAATAAAGTAAATAAAGCTGAGCTCATACTAAATTAGCCATGCGTGCAGTTAAATAATGAAATTTCGTTTATTAGATTAGCCAAAAGATCTTTTAAAGCCAACGACTAACTCGGAAAGAAACTAGGAATTTTACGCAAAATATATTAGATTCTTTATAGAAATACAAAGATAAATTAGACGATACAAAAACATTGCACTAATGAAATAATCAACGTAAATGCATTTTTTAATTTCAATTTTGTTTTGGCATACACACACGTATTAAGACCTCTAACCAACTCAAAATGGACATGTGTAAACCTCCGTCGAATTAAGATAAAGAAATCCTGCCCTTCATCCTAATATAACCTCAAAATCTAAACGACCTCCACACACGGGTGATAAAAAGAGAAACACGTGGAGCTGCAAAAAGGCAAATTAAAAGCTCTCTCTCTCTCTCTGTCCTAATCCGACTTTTGAAATTCTGAGCAGTGCAATTCCTTGGAATAGGGAGTGAAAGAGTGATGAAGCGAGCTGAGGAAAGGGAAAAGTGTATAGAAAAGAAACATCTTTGGAGTTCTCTATCTCTCTCTCTCTCTCTCTCACCGAGCATTGCGACGACGTGCTGATTTAAATTCAAGCCGATAATCGTGGTGGCCATCCTCGAAAGCAGCTCTCTCGGAGCCTCTTCTCGTGCTCACTGGGACAGTGTGCGACTCCTCCTTCTCTCCCTCTGTCTGTCCTCTTTTTGCTTCACTCCCTTTCTTTGTGCTCTTCTTCTTCTTATTCTCCTTTCGTTGCTTCTTGTTTTTTTTCTTCCTTATAAGTACTCCAAAGGAGAATTAAGTCTGCTCGTGTGATCGAGAGTTCGGCACATGCTTTTTTGTTTACTTTTTCTTTGGCTTCTTCTTTCTTCGGCTGGTTCTCTTTGAGAATTGAATTTTAAGGCCTCCAATTGCAGAATTTCAGAGGCTAGCGGATTGAAGATAATTCGAGATTTAGGTTTTCATCAAAATCAGCGCGACAAAGTTGAGTTTATTTAAAGGTTAGGTTTTTTCGTAGTTTACGTATATTGTAAAAATGGATTTATAGGTATAAGTAGAGTAAATACTATTTGTTTTGTTTAGTTTTTGTTTTCCCGAGGTTATGCTTGTAAGTGCATATTAATTACATTGTTTTCTATTAATTTTGTAACATTTAATAAGAATTAATCCTCATTTAATGAATCTTTAAAAAAAAATCGATCTTTCACAAAAGAAAAAAATAGCTGATTTACGCAACTTTGATTGAAATTTCTTGAAAAATTTAATATGTACCCCACTTGCATTCACTTCACTTGAAAAAAGCAGAAAAAAAGTCTCTCATATCGAGTAACGTCAGTCAAAGCGGATGAGCGTTCGGGTCCTTACTTTATTTTCCTTTTCCTTTTTTGACCGTCTCTTTCACTCTCGGGCAAAGAAAAATTCAAGCCGATGAGTCGCCCGTGTCTCAAGTGTCAGCTTATGACTCGAGAGAAACACAGAAGTTAAGAAGCGAGAGTAAATAAGCAGAGAAAAAGTGTCGAAAAATAATTTCACCGAGCACGGGACAAAAATGACAAGTTTGACTTCCTTCGAAAACAGACTTCGATATAATATCGTTACCTTGGTATCAATATTTCACGCCATAATTTCGTCTTGTAAGAGAGATCGATACTGTTATTTGCTTTATGAAATCGTGCAAGTGTTGGGATAAAAATATAACGACAGAAAGTGTGACAAAAATTACCTCGTCATTATGATGCTGAAAATTTTATAAACCAATTATTTGTATTAATCTTTAATAATAAGTTTATTTGTTTCTTATAAGTACCGAGTCACTCTAACTGAATTATCATATATTAATTTTAATTTTTAATGGATCGAAATTCCCGCGATTGAAAATTACAACTTTTTTAACGCGTTATTAGTTCTACTATAAATTAAATTTAGATATAATCGGATTTAATTTAAACACAGACTCTCTCTATGTATAAGTATAGTTCATATAAAAACTATACAGCACTAAACTAGAAACTTTCAAAGAAGCCTTCAACACCAGTACAGTCCGATCCTTGAAGTAAAGATTTCACAAGTAAAAGTGGAACAAAACGATTCTGAGCGCACAAAGTCTCAAGTTGTCACTGCCGCCTATTCTACCCCGTTCGCGCCGTTGACGTGTAAGCATGTGTATTTTCAGCGATTTATCGAAACGAGCAAAGGCACGCGCTCATTTTCTTGACCAATCGCTCGAATCGCGGCAAATTCCTCGCTCGGATTTTATCGGGCTTAATAAACAAAAAATAAAAAAGGAAAGGAAAGTGGAAAACAGCATCGCGAAGTACGAATTAATCGAGCGCGCTCGTGGACTCGAAAAAATATTTCCAGTTCTCGCCGCTCTGCAGCGGAGCTCGTGTCGCGCGCTTCTAGGTTTGCTCTTCTTCGCGCTACTATTTAACTGCAGCGGCATTGATTTTTGTTTTCGGTGTGTAAATGCGGGAGGTTGATTTTCTGTCTTTCTGCGATGAAAATCACCGAGGGAATTGTGATTTTAAATACCGTTTGCTGCTGGACTGGTCATTTTCCTTGCATTATATATTTAATTATAAAAACTGTCATTTTACATTTTGAATTGTTTAACAGCAATGTAGGATATATATATATATATATATATATATATGTAGCTTATGTGGCGTGATCATTCGTTGTGTTTTATTCCAGTGGCGTGCATCGAATTGTAGCATCGTATACTTCATCGTCATTACATATCAGCATTGTAATTTTTTTTTTATCGGATGCACACGTCCGCGAGATCGCGAGATAGTGAAAAAATTACTACGATCGTAAATGAAAATGTATATATAGTCGGCCAGCTGATGCGCTGTCATTTTGAAAAATCATTCGTCACACTCATCAGCATTGATCGCAATCTGGAGGATAATGATGATATGACACTTCTAAAGAGTGATGAGCGAGTAACGCGCGGAAACATCGCAACGGGAATAATCTTTTATATATTTCCCCAAGTGTAACAGAAATGTCATTGTGTCAATTACGCTCGCTTTAATCGCGTAAAATTTAATTTTCAATTAATGCAGTTTAATTTTTAACGAATATACTTGCATTCAGCGGATAATGTCGGATTTATGTTATTGCGGTTAATCTAGATCGTCGATATAATTCGTTGCAATAATCCTCGCGACGCTTTCAATTTTGCTGGCACGGGAAACTCCAACTTTTCACGGATTTTCCCACAAGAGACGTAGCCGCGCACATATAAATATATCGTCAACTCGAAAGCCAAAAAGAAAAACTGTACACGCGCGCGGAGACAGCTATAAGAATCCCCGGAGAATCCAAAACAAGATCGTAAAAATACAAGCCACGCATTGGCCAGGCGCAAAACGTCAACCCACCCCACCTCCAGGCCCCTGTACCAGCACATTTGATATGCTCCTTTCGCTTAAGTAGAACAGGAAGGAACTATCCAGATAACCATTCCCCCATCCCATATACACACAAACACGCACACACAGACACGCGTCTCACTGCTCTTCGCTAAAATAAAAGAGAGGAAGCAGGAGTCGAGTCGAGCATTCGAGAGCCAAGCCAAGTTGCCACTCTCGATCGATAAAAGCACGATTCGATACGAAACTAAGAGAGAGAGAGAGAGAGACGCTTTTAAACGCTTGCGCCCATTTGCACGCGGTTTTAACGAGGCGAGACGCTCGTTATAGTTTCGCTGCCGCGGCTGCGTGGGAGACTTAAGTGCGTAGGAGAATTTTTGTTTGCGCCGGTCCTTCTTCGTTCCCGAATAAAGCAGCTCTACATAAAGCTGCGCCAACTTTTCTCGTTACATACACGCACACGTCATTTCTGACTTCTTCTTAATTATTGACGAGCGCAAAGATGATATATATACATATATTTTTCGAATTTCCTTTCGAACGCGCGTGGGTGTGGCGTAATTAACTGCGCAAAGTGAAAAGTTTTGGTGGATATAGATCTAGAGTTTATGCGAGAAAACAACTTTTTTTTTTTAGAGAAATGATGAATTTGCGCGGGGGTGAAGGAGAGTAATCGGTTGTTGCTACATATACGCTGGACGCGAGATTCGTGTTCTGCTTTTTCTATAGTAAGTGTAAATATATTGTATCGATGCGAAAGCTGTATATGGTTAACCAATTGGATTGACCGGAATGTTTGCTCAGTTGCGAAAGTAAATTGTATTTTTAAATAAAGATTTTTGCGGTGGACGTTCATTAGACGAAATTTTTTATAAAAAAGAAAAAGTTTATCAAAATTTTTGGTTTTCAAGATTAAAGAATTTTAAATAATACTTCACGGATCTTACTAAAACTGTTATATGTGAAACAAATTACTACGTCAATATTTGGATGATGGCTTCTGTGGTAAAATCTCATCATCACCGAACGAACGACTTGAACATTCAACCAACTCTCCCGCAACGTTTAGGCGTATTCGGATACGCATTCCCCTATAATATTATGTAGGCGTATAGACTATCCGGCCGGATTTGAATTTCGACCAGATTCGCATCGTATTTCTATCATATAATAAGCAGCGCTATGGTGTGTATGTGTGTATGTGTGCGGGACTCCCATTGTCATGATATAAGCACAAAGCGGCTAGAGAGTGAACAGATAAGCCGAGTTTTATCTTCTGCACAATGCACAATTACTATACACAATCGGAATCATGCAGGTAAGCACTTTGAATGAGGTGCTCTCGGTGTGCGCAACGCATAATCGCATTACATAGTCAATCTGTAAAATTCATTTGTATGTTAATTATTTTGTTCTTCCTGTTACTTGTGCAAAAATATAATGGACCGAAATAGTATATGCTTACTCGCGGGGCTTGTTTTAGCAACTCGCTTATGGTAATTGTTACAAAACAAAGCTTGACCCACTTAAAAAGGTCTTACAAGTACAAATATGAATTTTTGTATACTATATAAATGATGTTGATGTATACGGTAGAATAATTAAATAAAAATTATCGAATAAATTAACCGTGAGCTAAAACCTGTTGAATGTAGAAATAAAAAGGTTCCGCTTTCATAAATTAATTGAGAAAAAGTGCAATTTAATATAAAAAAAAAAGTTATTATACCTACACGTGGATCATGTTTCAAATTTACTTTTATCCATAATTTGAAACTACAAATGTATGCTGGCATCGTATATACATTGTGCAAACTCGAAAAAAAGCTGAAACAGAAACCTATAATCTCCCCCAGTTGATTAAAAAGCAAAGCAGGAGAAAAAGCATTCTCCGGTTAACGAGTTATACGAAGAGGCTTAACGAAGTCCAAATATCAAGTTTCTCGCTTCATTAAATTTTCGGTGCGCAATAATACCGGTTCTCTCGTTATTTCGGGTCGTCGAAAAAAACGAAAAAAAAAAAAACGAAGAGCCAACCGTAGCATCTACGTTAACATCCCCGTAAACCGAAATCACGACATTCAATTTAACGCTTGCACGGCTCGTAATGACAGCGTGAAATCTACCAACCAAAAAACTTTCGCCTCACACACGTACAGAATTTTTTGCTACATCAAATCCAGGCGCGTTAATTTTCCAAACACGAGGATGTACAGTTTCTATCCGGTGAGAAAGCAAGAAGCAAATAGCAATTTTCGCGAAGCAAACAACAAGCGCGCCGGGGTATTAAACGGCCTAATCGCGTGTTATCCGTACAGTACACGCGCTGGGGAGCTGCTGCTGCTGCTGCTGCTACTGGTGTTGGTGCTGCTGCGGGGCCGACTCAATTAAAAAGTTTTCGCGCGCGCTTCGAAAGGTAGAAGCGTAGCGAGTATCTTTGCGTGTAGGATACATGCCGACCATTTATATACGGTGTAGGTGTTGTATAGGTTGAAGGGAGAACTTTGACGAAATAGCGAAGATGGGTGATCGATGACTGCTGGGCGGAAAAGATGAGCGATTATTTGGAATTAAAATGCTAATGTTTCGGTTCGCGGTTCTGAAGAATATAAAAGTTTCGAATCACTATATATGTATTATCTGACAGTTTTTAACCCTCACAGTCGTCCTCGTAAATCGGACACACGTGTCGATTTTATACATAACGGAATCGTAATCAGCGAGCTCGAAAACCCATGTACACCAATTTTCAATTAAAACCATTAACATGAGAGATTTTACATTGAAATATATTTGTAATGCTTATTAACTGATTATAAATAATACGTAAATAATGAACGAATTGCCTTATTCAAATATTACTGGAATATTTTATATAAAATGTCCATATCAACGTTGAGGCATATTTTAATTGGTGTATAAATTAAATCAAGCGTGGCTTTATAGTTCGAATATCTATACTAGTTTTTTGGTACAAGATCATATCTATACTGCTTGCAATACTGAGTTAAATTATTTACATAAATTTAATTAATGCAGTCTAATTATAAAATGGATTATTAATGTCACCGATATTCTAATCCAATTATACCATACTTGTTAATTTTCACTGCAAACTAAATAAACTATTGTAAATATCACGAATATATAAATATGTAAGCTGCATACACATTAAACGAGCAGACTATACGTAAAAAACAAACTATAAAAAATGACTGCCTTTTTTAATCAAGCAAACTCATTTCAGTAGCGTAAGTAAAGATGAGGAATGTAGTTCAACTTAGCATAACACGATAATAATTGATGTAAATTCTATCAAAATAAGCTCTTAATGCGATAATTCGTGTGTTCCCATGGAAACTTATGTACACACGTTGCTTTTATTCAAATTTCCCAGCACAATTAGGCGCATCTTTTAAACATGAAACAATTAAATTGACTGTACGAGTGTTTGGATAAGTAATCCGTACGAAATACGGTACGCTAAAGAAAAAACAAACATTAAAAATCAGAGAAACCAGTAAAGGGAACAAAAACGATAAGTACACAAGTGTATCGAGTAGAGGCTTAAAGCAGAAAAAAAAAACGAACGAGTAGAAAAGAAAAGAACGATGACTAATGCTAATGTACATTCGAGTGTGTGTGAGTGTCGCGGAGAGAAGAAAAAATCGCTGCACGATTTACCTTGTGTTTATCGTTAGCTCAATGGGATTTATTTTTAGATAAGTAGTATCTTTGGCTTCGCTTTTATCCGTAAATAAATAATTGCGATACAATAACGAAATGCTTGAATAATTTACTGTACTTCTACATTTTTTTACCGTTCGTCACTTTTATATATTTTTTTTTCTATATAAATATAATTGAAATGCATCAGTGGAGAATTATTTATGTATCAAGATTGCGAACCAATCGATATTAGATTATGTAAGATAACAGCATCATGAGAACTATTTTAGAAAGTTATACATTATTAAAGTTTCTATTGTAATGATGAATTCTAAGGTGATATCATTATACTGAGCGTCAATATAGAAAGTCATATATTATCTTTCATGAAAAAAATTAACATTTAACATCTCCGAGTATTCCTGTAGCGCATTTGCTTAATTAAGCGAACGACTACTACATCTTAGTTGTTTACTGTTTTGCACAATGCATCACAAGGTAGGATTTTCCCTGCTTACTGATTTCGAGGAATATTGATTCAAAAAAAGTTTACCGTTTCGAAGAAATGATCATTTGCAATGTAAAGTGGTCGTGCATAAATCTTCGATACAATTACGAAATTTTTTGAGAAAAACCAAAAAAATCTCCATTGATTATCAGCTGCTGTATCAACAATACCATTATACAAGCAATAGTTATCACCCGAATATGCGTTGAAATTTAAGTCTCGGCGTGCAGTAATGAAACTGTAGTGCTGCACAATCTTGAGCAATATAAAAACGGAGTCTAGAACGAGAACATATCTCGGTGGCAGGGAAACACTATCAAGCATAATTCCGTGAGCAAGTGCAATAACCAAACATTCGTCTCGGCGATGAAACGAAAAGACCAATGACTAATAGAGTCCGTCGCGCGGCTGCGATCGTAAAAGAAAAGCATCGCAGTGTGGGAATGAACCGATGCGTTTAACACCACTGGCACGTGCGGATCAGTCATTTCGTCAGTGAAATCGTGTAGTAGCCGCGGGAAAATCGTAAATATCCCAACGGTTATTCGAGGTGGAAGGCGAGGTACGGAGAATTCTTTTTCCGCGCTCCTATATTCATAGCGTATGACGGATTCACTCTTTCTCTAGTCTATACCGTAGCAGCCGTTTCAGCCGTGCACCGATCGTTTGAACGCTTTAGGGGCGTTAACATTGGACTTTTTCTTGTGTTCTTTTCGCTATTTTTGTTTTGTTCTCCTATCCTCCCTGTAGGCGCATGCGCTCCCAAGTGAACTGAAATACTGGTATTTTTAACC
Organism: Megastigmus dorsalis; assembly: GCA_900490025.1. Classification (NCBI taxonomy): domain Eukaryota; kingdom Metazoa; phylum Arthropoda; class Insecta; order Hymenoptera; family Megastigmidae; genus Megastigmus; species Megastigmus dorsalis. The sequence goes on from UELU01148174.1 coordinate 13,010, forward strand.
CTTGCTTTGTTGCCGATCGTTTCGAGTGCGCGCGAGTGCACTGATATGGCTAATGGGCACAAGAGAGATTTTGCATTTTGCGTTTGTTGATTTTTTTTCACTCTGGGGGCTTGTTTTGGGCGAAATCGATTTCGCCGAGGGAGTGAATATTTGAATTTTTCACGAGCGAACGTTTTTCGACGAGCGCGTGCGTGTATGCGTGCGCCTGTTAATGGATTTGCAAACAAAAGTGGAAAAGCGCTTTCGGTAATGATAATACGAAAGCTGCAGTGTTGTTTCTTGATTGACGCTCGAAACATTTACGGCTTTCGAGTACATATATTTTCCTTTGCAATAGGGGTAACGTACTTTTTATAGAGGAATATCGTAGGCTGCGCAATTAAGAATATCCTTTAATTAATACAATACTGTTGATTGAAAAATTGAAAATTAAATAGTATAAATAGATTGAAAAGAAAATGGAACGTTCTTACTTCTCGGATTAGTATTATTACCTCGCTTTCGGCTTTCAAAAATTCTTTGAAATCCCTTTCATAGTAATAAATAATTATATTATTCATTACTATGTAAGGGACTTTGGTCCGTATACTGTTCATAAATAAATAAATAAAAAAATAAAAACTCCAATAATGTCGATATATCTTCAGCTGATTTCCAGTACTTCAAAAATCACGTATCTTCTCCATCGCCAAGAATTCATACACTGTTTAAGTTTAGGATTTCCGAAATGTCGTAAAAAAATTTATGCTCTTGAAATATTGGCTGCGCAAGGGGCATATGTTTGTCAAATGGTAAATTTTCCCCGAAAGATAAGCACGCAGCCAAAAGCTGCAGCGTCATGTGCAGCATAAGGTTTCATAAATTTCAGAAAAAACGTCTTCCTCAACCGAGAGATAGTGTGTAATACATACTCGATAAAACTACCCGAGCACGAAATAAACTATACGCTTGTGTATGTATGTACACTCGTGCAAAATTATATCAATTCAGTATTTTACCAGTTTCACCTAAAATATGCAGCTCGACTTTGATGCAATAATGCTAAACTTTATGAGGTTTTCGTATAATCAAATATCTCGGTTTCTACGTGCTCATTACATCACTTAAGAGAAGAGGCAATTTAATCCAGAAATAAACATTTGTTATGCACCTTCAAAATCTAATAGAACGCATACCTGTGCGTAACAGGAAGCGGCTTTATGTGGTGCATTGCAACAAAAGTCACAAGCAAATACCTTCCACTTTATTTAATGGTGGAAAGATTTCACTATTTCCGACAGTAACCATTAGCATACTAATGACAGCCGATCTTTGTTACTTTTTTTTTCGTTTGCTTAAGCTTCATAAAGTGCAGAATTTTTCTTTTAAAAAGTAAACTTTCAAAAGTGAGAATTAATTACATTGATTCCCTTTTATTATCGAACGCTTTGTTAAATTGATTCAATGTAAAATAAACTTTTTACTGCTCAACCAAACAGATTATATCTCGTTAATTATTGTACCAGACACTCGTTAGATTAAGTAAATAACAATAAAAAGTATATCCAGTTCGCCAGCAATTTAATTAACAATCGGCAATTAATCAAAAATATACGGCGAGCGCTCGAAATTGTCATGCAATTTTCATTGAAGCCAAGCTTTGTACTTGATATATTCCAGGGAGTGGATAATTTCATAAATGAATTAGTGAATTATTCTTACGCGTGATAATCGTAAAAGCTTTATGGGTGAATATAAAAGTATATTTATAGAGGTCGTAAAAATTTTCAAAATAATAAATCCCTAAAATGAATAGGAGGAATATTATATGGTAGCTCCTCATCGATAAATAATTTAATTTACCAATTGCAAAATTTATGCATCGACTGTGGCTTTTACTCGGACGCACCGGACGTTAATGATGCGACGATTTTCACACTCATGCGCAATTCCATCGAAGCACTTGTGCGCGATTGGTACGACGAGTTTCAAAACTTTTCCCTGCGTTTGGTATAAACCGCGCTATTCCCATATTTCATATACCGGTTACGATTCCTATAAAGTAATAATAAATAATTTTGAGATAAAGGCGAAAGTAAAACGAGTTTTATCGACTACGAAAGGCTACTTTGTGCGCGAAAAAATTGAATTGTCGAAAGATATTTTGCGAAAAATCAAGGACATTAACAACTGTTATTTGCAACAGATCATCAAATATATTTCACAGTTTAATTTCTCTTTTCATTCCACTTTCAGCGCACTGTGGAGAGAATGCAAAAGATGATGAGACGACCTTCCGTTACACGATGACTTAACATTCTCAATGTTAACTAAATATTTGCTTTACATAAGGGCTCTCGTGTCGATTTCTATAAAGATAGCCGGGATATTTATACGGGCGATGCATATATACACGTCGGAAGTTCATATGCTCAAATTAATGATATCCCAAAATAACACCTGTTATGTATTAATAAAATGAAACATGCAAAAATACCAAAATTAACTTATTTATATACCAACTGTGTAGAGCACAAAAAGACAGTTCCATTTTTAAACTAAGTGAAGCTGGATAGAAATTGACAGAGCCAACGATTATATTTATTCAAATTATACCTGTCTTTATAATTATATTACCTGATCCATATAAGGAAAATTACTTCTCGATAATACTGTAGATCGTGTTTACAAATAGTCCAGTATAGAATAACAATAATACTTTACTTTTAAACATAACTTTAATAACAATTTATGTAACCATCGTAAATAGAATATCATCGTGATAGATCGACTATATAATATCAGCTCCAAGCGATCGGTTACTTTGCAAAATATGATTTTTCATCCGCAATGAAAAAATTCATCTGAAAAATACGTAAATTTTCAAATCCACCTTTCAGCGCCACACAATTAATAACCTTCATCAAAAAATCTGGTACGTAAGTATCAAAGTAGAGCCCGATAAAACTTCCATTAGCAATTTATGTTTCACAAGAAAACAGCTCTCAGCTATATATCCAATCCTCCGCGGTTGCATATACGTACACGTATTCGCACTGGTCATCGTCAACGCTAACTCGCCTCGAAATTGCATAAATCTCGCATAAACACCAGCTCTCCGATTTATTTTTAAAGTCCACCAACAGATGCACCTTAGAGCTTATATATATATATATATACCCTAGATCCATACACGCCGCATAACAAACTCTCAGTGAGTTTCCCAAAACAGCTGCTACTGTACAGAAACAGAAATCGAGGAAGAAGAGAGAGAGAGAGAGAGAGAGAGAGAGAGAGAGAGAGAGAAAGAGAATCGAATGCAACAACGGGAAGAGAGTTCAAAAGAGACGGAAATAAAGCAAGAGAGAGAGAAAGAGAGAGAGAGAGAGAGAGAGTAACGATCGCTCGGTCGCGTGTGCAGGCAGTTACGTAATGGCTGCACCTGCATATACATGCACTAGGCGCATATGTCTGTGTATGTGTATATATATACATGTGCGACGAGGAGACTCGAGCAAAACGAGAGTATATGGAGGCGTATAGGTTATATATATATATATATATATACGTATTGTGTGTGCAGCGACGGCGACAGCGGCGGTGGCGGCCTCCAAACGGCGCAATATTTATGCGCGCACGATTGACATTTAAAGAGACGCGTGGCAAGTCGAAGTCGCGCGACGAGAATTTGAGTGTAAAAAAATTCTCGGACTTATCGGTGATTGATATTCGCGAATGAGTTCATAAATAGGTGATTGGGTAAAAGTTGTGCGCGCGTACAGTTGCTATATACGATATACGATGATCGGCTGCCAAATTATGAGGAAGTAATATGCATTTTGGTAAGTATAAACAAACGCACTGTTCGAGATAACGCGGGTGTACATGTATTATTATGCAATGGTGAAAGACAATCCGAAATTTTTTAGAGCTTAGGAATTTCAAATTTATAGGTTCATCTCGAAATATGTATATTATTTCAAAGGAATTAGTTATTTTTGTACTACTCGTTCTGCTTAATATGCGTTTGACTATTTTTAAATTTGAAGGTATAGTTAAGCAAATTTGAATTTTTATCTCAGATGATGTTGAACTTTTGTAAACATCTCTCGAAAAAAACTTTCTTATAGCTCTACTACAGCTGTAGTAGAACAATATATTGAATTAGCATTACCACGAGTTAACAAACGGAATTATTGAATACGAGAAATATAACAGATTCGCGTGTCCCAATACTGCACTCAGTTGTACTTTAAAGAGCTCTATTAAAAATAATGCATATGTCCGCCACCAATTCCACTATTTCGTTCGCGACGTTTTCACGTGCAACGTGCACAGTATATAGTACATATATAGATATAAATACACGCACAAGTCGCGAGTTGTTCCTCCTCTCCGCAGCTCGAGTTTTCTTTTTTTTTTCTTTTTTTTTTCATCGCCGGGCGACGTGATTACCCGAATAAATGCGCTCGTAAATGCGGTACTTCAGTCGCGCTATCGGTGATTACTCACTTGACGCCCGTGTAAATTCTGTTTATCGGATTTTCAAAATGATCCTTAATAACGATTTTATTTTTTTTTCGCGCTCTCCCCTCTTTTTTGCAGAAAATTTTCAGGAACGCAATGAGATGCGAGAAGCGATATACGCTGCAGATGCCAACATGATAATGACGCGGCTGAATCGCGGGCAGAGCGGTTATTATATTATATTACGTAAATATCAACACGATTAACTGAGCGGCGAACGGTCGCCTGCTGACTTATGCGGAATTAATGATATGCTATGGCGAATTTCGTGAAAATTTTTTCCTTTTTTTTTACTTCTCGATCGGAATTATTAAAGTAATTGAGTTGCTTGTACCTTATCCCTGTGTACAAATATAACTTTTTCACTTCGACAAAAAGGAATTTATTATCAGTGAAAATATCCATAAAGTATTTCCAAACCCCAATTACCATCGCAACCCAAACAAAATCCCGATAAAACAAAAAAGCAGAAAGGTACGAAATCATAACAACGATCAAAGCAACGCATCGAATCAACGGCGAACCTTTCAAATGTACAATGTACAATGCAACAAATCGAGCCCGCCAGACTACTCGAAAACAGACGGTGAACAACCCGAGTGAGAGAGCGACTGCTGCAGCCACATGCACAGACAAAAAAAATGCAAACTCAGCTCACGCAGACACCCAGAGAGAGAGAGAGAGAGAGAAAGTGTCTGAAACCAGGCGTAACGCGCGCACCAAACGCGCGACTGCGCACGCATATGCACTCGTTATATATGTATATATACCGATTACTCACGCAGAATCGAAGCTCCGTATATATAGGGGATGCGGCGTATACTATATAGTACGTTCCCGAAAAGCGGACGCGCGCATGCATGGCAGAGATGCAAAAGCGTGCAGTGCATACAGGGGGCCACTAAGCGCGGCCGCGCGGACCAAAGTCCATCGGCTAATTGGACGCATAAATTAACGAACGAAATCTAACGCGCGGGAGGCTATTGATCAGCGACGCGTCGCGCGCGGCTCTGCCACGGACTCGCAATAGCCGCCCGAAAGTGCTTTAATCGCGCGTCGACGTCGCGCACCTGTGGTATAGAGAGAAGGAAAAGAGAGAGAGAGAGGAAGGAAGGGGAAGTTAATAACGCCGTCAATCATTCGTCGGTGCTGCTGCTGCGACGCGGTCGCGGTGTTCGCGGGTGTCTACGGACGGAAAGGCGCACTGCCAGCCTCCGGAGCGCCGATCTTCGATTAATACATGCTTTTCGCGCGGCACTGCCGGCCGATCCGATACTATATGGGTATACGGGTCAGTTATTGCCTTCGGGGTGGTTAGGTTAGGTTAGCGAGTGGGTGGGAATATTTTGTTGTTTTGATGTTTTTGAATATCGTGGAGTGCGGTTGATTAGAGTTTTATCTAGTTAGGGTTGAGCAGATTCTTAAAATGATGCTTGATATTAACTCCATAAGTGTTATTCTCACAAACTGTTGTTTCATACATAAGTTGAACAATAAAGTTTATAATACTCACGCGAAAGAACAAAAAAAAACACGCAGACAACAGAATCGTTGTATAATAATTAACAATTAGTTATAAATAGAACAAAGTTTTCTACAATGCTTTGAAAATTATTTAATACGTTACATAAAAATAGCGTTTTTTGCACAATTAACTCCATAATAGTATTGCGCATCGAACTATTCGCTGTTTTTTTTTTCTTATCCTCCTTGCATAATAATAATTATGTTTACAAATTCTTTTATTACTGTCATTAGATGAAACTACAACTTTTGTTTGACCGAAGCTTCTATATATTAGCCTCTTTAATAACGGTTATTAATTACTTATCTACTTGCAGAACAAACATTTTTTAAAAACTATATTCCAATAAGTAATAATTGTAACGTAAATAACGATCGTCGTCCAAATGAAACAATAATAAAAGGAAAATCGAATTCCAGTAAAGTAATCACTGCGAAAGAGGTTTGGGAAAAGCCCGTAAGTCCTCGTGGAATAATCAAGATCGTCCTCCTCTCGTCGTTATTGACATGCGAAGTATCCGTTAATCAGGCGAAAAAAGTCAGCCCTCTCACGGATAAAATGGAATAAAACACGCGAGTATGCTAATCCTCGGAGGCCTTGAATTCTCCCGAAAACGACACGCCGTTCGTCAGCTTCCTTCGCAGTGTCGCGACATTTTTTTTTTCTTTCTTTTATTCGCGATTTTATTCTCACTTCGCACATCATCGCGAAAATCTTTCCGAGAATAAAAACCGTGAACTTCTGTTTTTTTGTAGTTGGAATAAAATCTTAAGTGACTTACATTAATTTGTAAATCTCCAATTAAATATTTTATTGTGACCCACTATTCCGCTCATTATTTTGTATTCCTTGGGTGAATAGATATTTTTCCTTTGTGCATTACCTGTTTTGTATCAAAGGAGAAATAACTTAAAATAAAATTAATTAAGCAGATCATCAACTGGATCGTTAGTAATATATACTGTTCTAAATTGCTTTGAAATAATTATTATTTCATTATATGAATTCACTCAGTACTTTGTAATAATGAATATTGAGAATTAGTGTATACTTAATATGTACGTATAGTTTATCTGCTGCTTTTTTATATTAAATATTACAGAATATGTGTATGCATCATTATAATTTTCTTCTTGCAATATAGAATAATTAAAAGTAATTGATTAGTGATGTGTTAATCAAATCCATACGTAAATAGAAAAATAATATAAGATGCGCGATAAAACAAGCTTTTATAAACTTCTACATAATCATATGCCAATAAAACACATCTTGTTTACAGTGAAATGATGAATATTTACGAATAATATCAATAAATTTTTTAATTAATTCTGCTACTAAAATTGCGCTTCCAAATAAATATATTGGTTGTCATGAATTATATGGAAATACAGTCAGAGAGCTTGTAAATTCATATATAACGTGTATAATATTATAATATTGCAATATTATAATGTATCTAAATTGTACGTAATTTCCCTTGCACTTCAATAGTTTGATAAAGTTACATTTTATCAGTATTGGGCAGCCGCGGGTATGTAAAGTAGCTTCTCCATAATGAAATACGGTATTAATGAACCCAACCTGAGTGAACATCATTCATGAAGGAGATCGTTACTGATGCTAGAAATTTATGCGAAATTAATTCTTAAAACCTCAGCAGAATTTCAACATTCGATTACACTTAATCGTCAAAAAATATTCTCCCCCTTTACTTAGGCATCGCTATAAGAAAGAATATTTTATAAAGTGTATAAAGTCGCAAAGGTTCAAGATTTGACTGGGGCTGACTTTTTCGAAGAAATAATAAGCAAGTACATTTGGTTTGTATTTAAATACAAAAATTAAATGGACGACTTTAACGACGCATTCACGCTCGCAGCTGCGGTAACAATGCAATGTAGACGTGGCTTCGCGACCTACATATGAAATGACAATTAGAATATTTCGTTTGATACCATTTGAATCCGAATAAAGTTCATTTTTTATTAAATATACCGACAGTTTTATTTAAAGAAAACTGAAAAGGCTTTTATAAAAACATCGATTGCTCATTTGTTATATTTTTAATTTCGTTCAATATTTAACCTAGAAATAATGAAAGATTCATGTAAACTTTACGAGGCAAACTAGTATAATAACGCAATATTTGTTCAGCATATAATTTAATTAAAGATGTTTTCCTTTTTGTTCCAGGTTCGTACAATTTAATCACAATTCATTCGTCTGGGCTAGTATGTATAATAATGCGTTATTTAAAAATATCAAAATATTTGAATTAATCCTTCCATCAATTTAAGAATTTATATAACCTAAAACGATTTGGAAAATGCTATAAAGTTAAATGGTGAAGAAAGAATCTATCTTGTCAACACCTGGTAATAGCGCAAAACATAAAAATTACGGAAATCGTATAAAAGTGCTCAAAAAGAATTATCTATTCAAACAAGTGCCTTCAAGCCATTGTCTCGCGCTCTTTTTTCATGAATGGCATTCTCCAATGCTGGAAAAAACAGCCCTTCAATCCGTCACAATGACTTAACGCGTATTCTCCATCCTAAATAATTTAAAATAATAAACGACCCGGGATAAGCGAAACAAAGAATTCGTCTCATATATACCGTAGCGATCTAAGATATTAATCGGGCCCAGCGAGAAAAAGAAAAATACAGGATCTGAGTCGCGTGTTCGCATATGTCACACAGCCGTATATAAAGTGCGACACGTCCACTTTATAACTCCGATACAAAACAAAAGAGAGAGAAAGAGATGGGAAAGAAAGGAAAAAATCCCAATATTTTTCCTTCTCGCGCTGCAGCATTGCGTAAAAAGCACATAAATAATTTCCCTTGAAAAAAAAAGAGTCGTGTATAGCGAGAACGAAAGAATGCAAGCGAGAGAGAGAGAGAGAGAGAGAGAGGGGCAAAACAAATAAGAAAAAGAAAAGTAGCGGCGTATCTCGAGTAAGAATAAATAGACGAGCTCGAGCGAGCGTTAGGATATACAAAAGAAAGAGCAGCAAAGTATAATTCCCGCGAGGAAAATAGATAGATAGAGAGTGAGAGAGAGAGAGAGAGAGAGGCGCATAGAGGGGGTGTAAATGGGAGGAGGGCGCAGCAATTCCTTTCCGCATTTTTGCCCTGTGAATTAAATTGCTTTCGATAAATCTGCCGGAGCCGCGCGCGCGCGTGTATAAATCATCGTATATATGCGCGCACGGAAGCCCCGATAATCCGATCGCCTTCGCCTATGCTATACCTACTGCCACTGGCTATATGGGCGCCTCTCTTCTCTCTCGCACGCGCGCGCCTTCTTCTTGGAGGCGACGCGCTTTTCGGATGCCATTCCACCGCGCCATACACGAGCTACATATATATGTATATGTGTGTGTGTGTGTGTATGTATAAGTTCTAGCCCCCGGAAAATGGATATTCAAAACGTGACACCCCAGGGTTGGCTTTATTGTTGCTCACGGCGGTTATACTGCCTTATATATGTACATACCAAAAAGCGCTATATGGAACTGACCAAAGTGTGTATAGGTACCGGACCGTGATGCGTGTATGATAAATAGCGGCGGGATTTATATTTCGGCCCTTTTGCGGGGAAAATTATTTTGAAAATTCCACTCGACTTTTGGCTGTGGATGAGGAATGCGACGTCCGATTTTCGTAGCGAAACTTCCTTGAAGCGAGTTTGATAATAATATGCGGATAATTTTCGATGCAATAGTCGCAAAGTTTTAGGAGCGTGCAAGTTTTTGAATAGGTAATACATCTATATAATTTAAAAAATTATGCATTCCCCTACTAAAGCACTTTACAAAGTTTTATGATATATATATATATATATATTCGAGCGAAGCGGTTCGCTTTTAAATTCACGTAGGACGGTTTTGTAAAATATATATAGGAGTAGCACGCGGAGGTGTATGCGGGCATAAGATTAAAAATATGAATACCACGTGAATTATCAAGCATAAATAGTTTGTACTGTATGTCTAAATCGTAATATGAATCCCGATCGAAAATTTTAAATTCCTGTGATTCTCGCAATTTAGACGGTTCTACGTTCATTCGAAGGTTTACCTTTTAGGAAAATATAGTGTATAGCGTGTATTTTGTTTTTTTTTCTGGTCATCCGTCCTACGAGGATGTTTTGAAGAGCGGAAAGTAAGGGGATAAACCTGCTCCAATCTTGTTGGATTACTTTCTGATTTTCGCGCGTATCAGATTCTTTTCGCCGGCAATCCACTGCGGCGCTGTCACTGTATATCCAGCGTCTTAACGGTACTTTAGCAATTCTCGTATAAAACACCTCGCAATACCCAAATTGGAAAATTAATAAACCAACGAGTAATTTAATATTATTACGAATACGAAGTAGATGCATTACAAATATTTATAATAATTTTTCAATTATAACCAAAAAAACAACAGCTATTTTCTCATCAAATCTTTTGCGGAGTGGAAGTTTTTTGAAAACTTTATCCTCCGTATCAGCGTTTAAACGTTAGTTCGGCAACTCGGGCTGCGCACATCGTGTACACACGCTGTAAACAGGCTATGCGATTCCAAGTTGAATGCGGACAATAACGAGTGTAGTTCACCAACTCTTGTCTGCGGAAGCGCTTATTTCCGAACTTGCTACGAAATGTTGCACCTACACAAATTATACAACAAACCTCAACGATATTCAACTAGTTCAAGCCCCCCCACCTCGTTCCCCAATGTCATTCTCAGAATCGTCAGGTAATGTTTTATTCCGAGCGCCTAAAAGACAACGACAAATTAGTCTCCAACTCGAATTTCTCCGCGACTAAAACAAATTATGCGAGTCCTTAGTTTTTTTTTTTTAAATTCGAGCAAAAACACAAACACGGTATACATCCCTCAATTTCAGTGATAAATTCACGCTCCAGGTGAGACCGAAGAAAGCGAAGAGGCACACGACAGAAAAAAAAACTTAAAATCAGCAGCAGCAGCAGCAGCAGGAGTCGCGCGAGTCGGCCCTCTCGAGAACATATCTCGAAAACTCGTTTACGGAAACTGCGTGTACAGTGCGTTAATGCACTATCCACCTAATGAAATCCCGCTTGCCGCCGACATCCTATATATCCATGAATAAAAGCAGCGACGGCTCGCGGAGTATAAGAGAAAATCCTCGAGTAAGTATATTCCGTAAAAAGGCATGAAAACTACACTGTTGTGTATGTGCGAGTGTAGGGGCACTTCAATTTTCTAGCTTCTCAAACGCGCGTATATACACGGAGAAAAGCGAAGCAAAAAAAAGAAGGAAGCGTGTAAAAACGCGTGGAGTCCCGTAAACGCGCGGTACACAGCCAAGCAAGTAGTCGGAAATAAATAAAGAAAAAGAAAATAAATAAAAGAGGGGGGTGACTCTCATAAAAGCCAGCCACTTGTCCTAATATTGGATTGCTGCGAAGAAACGACTCCTTCGCGCAGAGTCTCGCCCGGCGCGCAGTATCTTCCCGTTGGATAAAAAAAAAGGGACTCGCTGGATAATCCCGGAGAGCTCGACGACGATTACAGTAAATGCCCTTCGCTCTCTTGCTTGCGCTCCCAGACGCACACACACACACACACACGTACTCGCGGGCACAAAAAGTATTGTCTCTCATTTACTTTCTTTTTCGCGCAATCCCGGAATGTATCGCTATATATATATATGGCTATAATGTGTGTAAGTGGCGCAACCCTTCTAATGCAATTATCTGGGTCCCGGCGAGGAGGATGAAATATTGAGTTAGGTCCTTATGGGGAGCGACTTATCGCTGGAGCTGGATAATAACCTGGATACAGATTATTATGTTCGTTATTCGGAGAGGCTTGGATTTCGCGGACAAAAATAATGCCGCTCGTCCCCTCGTTCTCTACGCCGTCGGGGATTATTTTGCGACCCCGAGGCCTATCTCGTCCTTTTTTTTTTCTTCTGACCACCAATGCTACGTATAGCGTATTGCGTCGAGTCGGGGATTAGAATTTTGGGATTCGTTGCGTTTCATGAAAATATATGCAGGATTTACGTTGAATTTTGCAGGATGAAGCCAAAGGCTTTTCCTACACTGATAAACTTTTTTCGCATACTTGTAAATGGTATATTACGCGTAATGGTAGGTACGCGTATCATAAGAAATAATCTTTATTTGCAAAGTATAAATAGATCCTAAACACACAAATCCTCCTGCTTCTTAAAAATAACCTATAAAACATCGGTCGAACAGCCTATTTACAACACGCCATCCGCAAGATCATAAAATATGCCTCGTCCAACTCGTAAAAAGAATAAAACAAATAAAGAAATATTTATCGAATCACGAATAATGCTGTGCGTGACAAATGTAGCGCGATTTTGGTACTGATTTAAATAATAGTTGAACGGGTATTTTGCACAACTCTTCGTTGATCGAGGTACCACACTATAGGTTCTGCACCAAAAGGAAATGCGAGTAGCCTTACTTGCAAATTACGTATATGCTAATTCCATTTAAATGCATATCCAGCTATTACGCAATTAATGTGCTAATTGTCCCTTACTGATGTTTTATTCTTGTACGTTGGCCCAACTACAGACAATGCGCCTAAAAGAAAGGGTAACTCAAAGGCGAAAATTCTGGTTAAATTAACGCGCAACAACAAAAAAAAAAGGTACGATTCTTTAATTAGCGCGGAACGATTCAACTCGAGCAAGCAAGAAAGCACTTATAAGTAAGCGATTGCAGCTTACGTTTCTGCGAAGTGTCAAGCTTAAAGCCCGGGCGAACCCACATTAATTTCAGAAAAGAGAGTATCGCAAGGTATGTACAAGGAAACGTAAGGGAACGGCGACGGTCGGTGGCACGTGTGCCGCGGCCACTGCGAGAAAAGTGAAAAATTGTGTACGACGATTCGGACAGAGGACGAGGTGCTGCGAGCGCGCCACGACGACGACGGCGTGGTATTACACGGGACACAGCAAAATGGTCGAATTAGCCCTAGCTGCGAATGTCGGGAACTCTTTTATTGTCCGTGGGATGCCGTTAAAAAGCGCGGAAGGATTTTAACGACCTCCATAGCGCGACGGAGCTTAATTGCCGCGTAGCGAGTGCGGGAAAAAGTGATTCGTTCGTTGCAGTTCGACGCCGCGCTCCTGTTTCTCCCCCACTCCCATCCAGTCCTTCCTATTCGGTCGTTTTTTATTACTTCGACTTTTTTTAATAACAAACAGTGCAGCCGATTTACGTAAGAACGCGACGATATGAATGCAATACCTATATACTTTATGCGATGGAATGCTTTTATTCGCTCTCGTGTAGTGTAATTTTTTATGGTCGCGCCTCTTTCGTTTTCGTTGCAAGACGAGCATTGAAAATTGGAACAGGGACAACTCATCGGGTGCGTAACGAACAAGAAACTTTTAATTGTTGACTACTTTTTTCCGCCGTTTAATATCGCGGTAATCGCGCGAATAAAATGTTTTTCCTTACCTGGAATTCCTCTTGCGCGCTTATTTAAACAGAAAATATCTCGGCTACTCGCGAAACTTATGTAATTCTTCGTTCGGAGATTCGCAACTTGAAATGAAAGCTACAGTTAACGTCTTTAATTTAAGAGGCTGAAACGCTTCTGCAAGTTCTACTCGGGCGATTCGATCAAAAGTTACATCTTATTGAGGATCAAAGATAAACTTCTTTGCTGTAAAAGAATCTTAATCCCCAAGTTTAGATTCATTAGTTAACTTATTGCTTAAATGCTATATTTTCGATTTGCATAGTAAAATTTTACATCAATGTGTAAAATCACTGAGATATTATCAAGACTGAGTAAAAAATGAATAGGTTTGATTTATCTTCCAGCCATTACGAACAAAAAATTTTATCGAAATTTTAATTTTAGTTTCTTTTTTTAGAATACTCGTATTGCACAGATAATAAAATACTTTAGTAGAAGTCGCGTAATTACAAAAATAAGTAAAGTAAATATATAGCTGTAAGTATTGCATGTTTAGAAATAAATCTTCTTAACAACGACTCCTTTTCTGGAAAATTAAAAGCTAAGCGTAATAATTTTAAAGTTTATTTATTATCGACAGAAGTTCATTTTATTGCATCACCCACTCCAACATATGATTTTCTTTATTACTTCATATTAACTTTTATGAACCATTGCGAGATAATGATCCGATATAAAAAAAAAAGAAATAAACTATCGTATTTTTATCGCGAAAAGATCGAAACACCATTCGAAATCACGACTTCGTTGTTCGCGTCGATCCGAAGAGTCGCCGACAAGCCGATGATATTCCATATACATTTTTTTTCCAAAACTCAACCCTATACTTATCCAGAAAATATGCCGACTCTTTTGCCAGAGGTAATAACGAGCGTCCCGATTTTCGGTGTGCAAAATATTCAAGAATTTCGATTACAACTTAAATTACTTGCAGCGAAGGTCGCTGAATTAGAATATACGGCTCGCTCGCCATACATTACCCGCGGCAGCCGGCCTTCAGAAACAATATACCCCTCGTAACTCATTCAGTTTCACTTTACAAAATCCATTCACAAAGTTCGCGCGCGGCTCGGCCCTCTCTCTCACTCTCTCTGCCTCTGTGGAAAGTCGAGGCCAAAAAAAAAAACAGGGAGCAGAGAGGAAGGAATGCGAAACAAGAGCGCGCGAAAAATACGCGAGGCAAGCTTGTGATGCGTCTCATTAAAAATACATTTTCCCCTCTCCCTCGAGGAGTACACACATACACGCACGTTGAGCATAATGCATTGTTGCATCGAAATTTATGGCGCTGTTTCGTTTACTCGCACCGCGCGACTTGTATAGAGAATAAATTTCAAGTTGATTCCTGGGACCGCATTTCATATACGAAAAATTTCGCGTTGAAAGTATTGCCGAGGGTACGCGGGGACTCGGAACATGATGCAAATATAACGAGAGTGCGATACTCATGGGACATCGATATTGAATTTCGATAACGCGACGATTGGACATGGCGAAATTAAGTAAAGAAAATATGTTAAAGATATCGTTTAGAAAAGCATGACCTATCGATATACGAATATTTATTCAAACTTGATATTCAATATTCGGTATTTTTACAACTGAATAAAGATTATTTTTCCAAAATGTGCACATTTTGAATAAACCAACGCCCTTTCGCCGCTGTACTTTTTCAACCAATTTCTATGTAAATGAATATTTTTTTGCCGTATATTTTCGATCAACAAATGGACCAGTCACAAAAGAATATATTGAAATAACCTTTTGCAATTGTTTGACAGTATAAATCCGCCAAAAACAAAACGGAATGCATTCAACCCAACGACAAACAAGTAATGTAATCCGACACTGAGAAGAACTTCCCAATAATCCAAAGTTCAATGTTGTATTTTGAAACGGCGGGAGTAGGTGAGCAACACGTGGTCGTTGTCATACATGTATCATAACCCGTGACTATCCCACCTTTCGCAAGCTCTCGATTCTCATGAATGGGCATGTTTTTCTTTTGTTGATTTTCTTACCGACGGGAGTGTGGGACTGTAGACGATTAAAACGTCCGGAGTCTATGTGCATCGATCAGCAACAATCACCTATGACCCAGTTTCCAGAATCTCGTATTAAAGGTCAGGCCATTCATGTCCCAGTAGACCTAAAGAAAGACTTTGTTCGCTTATATATAGAAGGTAGTGAGGGAACAGGGATACGTCGATGTCGTTGACTATAACCCCACGGAACAAGTCATGATTCTCTGCGCCTTGGATTCTTACGCAACATTCATTTTTCATCGGCAGCGTCATCTATTCTCTCTCTCTCTCTCACACTCGCGTTCCTTTTGTTATCACGGTAAGCAACGAATGACACGTTTTTTTATTCCCTGTGTCCAAGGGTATTCTTCGCTCGGTCTCTGTGGGATCGGCTTTTCTACCATCGACGGTTTTTATTATCTTGCGGCTATATTTATCGCCTACATGCGGTTTAGTATATAAGCCAACTTCCTGTCCTATAATGAGCTTTGCCTATGCATAATAAACTGTAAATTTTTTAAGCTATACTCAGACTTTATATAATCGGGGTAATCCCTTTTCGATCGCGAAATTCTTAACGAAGCGATTACTCTTATCCCGCTAAACGAATTTCCCGCGGTAGCCCAACTCGTTCACTCCGCAGCCATAAGCCTTGATGAAATGCCCTTGTTTGTTCGATAAGAAAATTCAATAACTAGCCGCATTCACATCGAATTCCCCGCGATAACTCATTCCCTTTCAACTTCATCCCTTTCTCGCAAATATTTGCACTAACCCGGTGATCCATTTCAGCGAGTTATCAATCTAATAGCCAGCGCGAAAAGATGCATTTCGCTCGAGTCGGTGCGCCTCGACGACCCCTCGAAATTTCTCATTAAGAATATACAAATAAACGCTGCACGCGCGCGCATGTGCCCGTAATGTACACCGGCGTGTCAGTCAAGCTCCCTCTCGCACATGAGAAATAGTTCAAGCCCATACACACACACACACACTTACACCCGTATATATATACATGTATGTATGTCATGCGTGTCGGTGCACGTGCATGCACATTCCCAAGCAGCAGCAGCTGTCTCTCACTTTTTTCCCCTCCTCGACGTGAAGAAGAAGACAGCTTTGCGCTGCACAGTGCGCAGCGACGGCGAGAATCACTATAACGTCGGAGTACATG
>UELU01148174.1:29769-154374 GCA_900490025.1 Megastigmus dorsalis
TATATATACATGTATGTATGTCATGCGTGTCGGTGCACGTGCATGCACATTCCCAAGCAGCAGCAGCTGTCTCTCACTTTTTTCCCCTCCTCGACGTGAAGAAGAAGACAGCTTTGCGCTGCACAGTGCGCAGCGACGGCGAGAATCACTATAACGTCGGAGTACATGGATGAGATAGCGTGAAGAGTGCGAGAGAGAGAGAGAGAGGAAGCCAAAAGAGGGGAAGAGACTATATACCACGACTACGACGACGACGACGGGGAGAAAAATCGCTGGGCTGCTGCGCGGAGTGCCTCCTATCCGAGGCTCCTGGGTTACAGAGATACGAGGGCAAAAGTAAGAGAATGCGCATGCGCTTCTCTCTCTCTCTCTCTCTCTCTCTCTGTATGTATATCGAGGGAGGGCTGAGGTCTTTCCCTATGTGTACATAGGAGCCTACTGTTTTGCGTGTACACACGCTACCGAGACACGCGCGCATGCTCCTTCTCCATTTAGCCATGGTGCTGGTTTTCCGTTCTTTTAAAATGACGGGTTTAGCATTGAGTGAATGCAATTAGTTGCCGGGTGTTGATATGCCTTCCCGTTAAATAATATAAGGCGGGCTGAAAACGAGCTTGAGTTTTGGAAAGAGCTCGAGATTTCGTCCCGCGATAACGCGAACTTAAATATAACCAAAACTAAATATATAGCTGTACCAGCGTTGAATTTCGTAAAAATTTTTGTGGAAGATGACGGACAAGCGTTAAATATACGAGCCGTTTTAAAATTCGAACAATATGCTTATCTCTTCGATCTCTTCTACCCGCACTACTATACGATGATTTAAGCATTTTTAAATAACTATTTTATATACCGACCGCATCTGTTATTTTAACTTCCTCCACGTGCCGCGTATTAAACAGTATTTTCAAGTTATATTTACCTCTCGTTGGTTTTCCCGCAGTCATTGTCGAAGCGAGTGGGAAAGAAAAAATTAGATAAATCAACACTGTAATTTCGAGTGCAGTAAAAAAAAAGGTATACTTTTACAATCCACTTGCATGTATAACTATAACGTTAATGACGCTCTATTATGTCACAATTTGGCTCTTTGTTGTGAGTCGACACTTTGGCGAGCCGCTTACGTCAGCTGAATATATGTATAAAAGTTACATTGTAAACATCGATTTTGCGGGTAATTGTTACTGAAAAGGATCCCCCTTTTACTGCATGGCGTTATCGGATTCCGAAAATCTAATCGATAACCTTGAATTGAAATTACCCCGCCGTTATAGCCGCGTGTAACACGAGAAAAAGTAGTTCTAGACGGATAGTATATAAACTTATTCAATTCCTGAGTCAGTACGTTGTTCCTGGAGAAAATGTAAAATTATTTAAAAAGACATTTCGAAAGTGTGTAAAAAGCAGTCGGATGGATGGAACCTATTACTTAGAGAGCATAAAAACTTTTAATTAAAAAAAAAAGTATAGTGACGCTTCGATGGGTAAGGGCTAAAAAATCGACGTACAAGTCTGTAATAAAAATCACGTCTTACTAAACTTGGAACTTATCTACTTACGCGCATGTAACGTGGCTACAAAATTTTCATGTCGTCTTTTTTTTCGAACCAATTCATCAATATTTTTCGTTAAACAATTCAACAAAATGACAATAAACAACAGTATATCCAGCACAGTTCGATTCTGAAAATATATTCGTCAATCCTATCGCAGCTGTTATATTCGTTTATGTTCAGAGAGGATAGAGAGACCTTTATCCCAAGCCTTTTACGCTCACTTTTTGTTACTTTTCCATCATGCAAGACAGTCAAAATTTTATTAAAAATTCACGTTTTTCATGATATCCCGCGTGTGTATATATATGCGCCGAAAGTTATAAAAGTCCAACTTTGAAAGTAAGCGATATCCATTCTCGTAGACACATACACACATGACCCTTTAGCTACTGCGACCTCATAACTCCAGAACCTCATCTTAGGAACCTTCGAACTGCTTATATATATATAGGTTTACACACATACACACCCGTCAAATCTAATTTTATTTGAAAAGTTTTTTAAAAGCTCGCTATATATGAAATGCAGTTGACAAATCCATTAAAGATCGCGGAGCAATAAAAAGACTTGCCCGATACAAAATCATAATGTTCCTCGGCCCAACATATCATATTGTGCGTGTGTGCGTGTGTGTATAGCTATGGAAAGCGCTCGTTTATTATTACACAAGCCATCATTCTCCAAATCTGCATTCCAACTGAGCGTGTAGGAAAAAGTGTTTATATCGCGAGCGAACATTACCCGTAGGCAAGTGAAAATCCTTGACTATATGGATAACGCGTATACGTGTGTACAAGTAGTTGCAGCATATATAGCATAAATATATATATATACGCATATCTAGGAAGACCAATATCTCGCTGGCCTCAGTATATAAACTTTTTCCCAACCGCTGGCGCGCGCACGTCCACCTATATTTACCGAAGACGGCAAACTCGTAATTCCAAGGACCTCAAATGCACAAACACCGCAGTCCAATAAAAATCCATCGTCAGTTCCGCACACATACATCGCGGAGTCAAGTACAAGCCGTCGTTCAAAAACAGCCGAACCTTAGCCGCAAGCACCATTAGCTGCACTCGTCCAAAGATTAACCCTCGGGGCTGGTGCAGCCTAGGAGTACGTCTCTGTATGTGTCTGTGGCTATGTGTGTGTATGTGTGCAACTAACCGCGGCGGTGGAGGCGTCCAACTACTCCGTGGCAGCGGAACCTCACGTACGTGTGACACTGCAGCCTCTCTCTCTCTCTCTCTCTCTCTCCCTCTCTCTGTCTGTGTATGCAAAGCCGAGGCATTCACAAGGGGGGAGGGGGGGAGGGGACAGACACAAGACAGTTTAGTCGGTCGCTCGGTCAGTCAGTCAGTCGGTGGCGGCCTCACCTTCTTCTTCTCCTCCTCCTCCTCCTCCTCTCGTACTTATCCATTTGTCTTTCTACTTTAGCTGACTGACTATACGTGTGTGGAGCTCGCGTGCCAACGCGATTATTACTGACGAGGAAATTAAGAGCGATGCTTTTTTTTTCATTACGCGCGCACGAGGCATTGTTGTATGATCGGCGCTGCGCATTGCATCTGTCGCTTATCGAATTATCAAACTTTCAATATTGAAGGAAAATTATTTATATTAATTCATGAAATAATTGTAATAATTATAAAAGAACATAAACAAACTTTAAGAAAGTATATAGCAATTACGATGTAGACGAGATATCGACTATAACGGTATACAATGTATCCTTTTTCTCATAGCTCATATATCTGTCATATTCGGTTTCGCGCAAAGATGCATTGCAATTTCGATGCGTTTATTTTATCGGCTATCGCTTTGAGCTACATTATATGATGCTGAAAAAGCACATTATCAAATAGGACTGTAGTGAAAACGACTTTATCTTTATCGCGGAATAATGTGCGAGATAATTTAATTTCCTCGCGGTGCACTTTATGAATGGGTCAAATATCTAATTCTAGATTGCATTGCAATCATTCATTATTTATGCACGCTTTGCAAAATAAACGTTATTTTAGATCTTGATAAATTGAATATTATAATCTTTTGGCAATATAGTCAAGTGTCATTTCTTTTGCCGCAAGTGAGCAAAAACTTCATGTTTGTAAATACAGCGTTATCGGTAAAAGTGTTTGCGATAAGGAAGTAACTAAATCATTAAAATAGTCTCTTCCATAATTGTACAAACCTTAACTACTGATTACGAAACATGTCGATGAATTGCGTTTCTGCAAATATGTATAAAAATTACGCTTATCGCAAAGAACAGCTTCCTTTATGTTAAACAAAAATGTTTCCTATTGGGTAGCAAGAAATATTCATAAGCGCGAATTTAAAACTCCAGAAATCAAAATATACGAACCCTATTTTTAGTAAATGCCCATTTGTGTGTGAGCGAGTATTTTATTATCACCGGTTTCATCACATAACACGGCAACTAAACTTTTCGCCGCTAAAAATATCTCGCCGTGTGAAATTTGATACGATACCGCGTGATAAAAAGTTGCTATTTGTAATGTATTCTCTTGTATAATTTTACCTTCTTCATTCTCCTATATTGAAATGCCTTCTAAATAATTATTATGATTTTCTTTATTCCGAATGGCTTTGAAAAATAACTAATGAGTGAAATTATGAAATGAACAATGTGCTTCGATTAAAAAGAAAATCATGCTCGCTAAAATTAAGTAAATTCTTAAAATTCAAGAAAGACTTGAAATTCCAAACCTCCCGTAAATCTATAAGAGATCCAAGTGTTATTAATTAATTTAATGTCTCCGACCAAAGCAAAAATCATCTCCCACAAATAAAACGAAGCTCTCATCTCTAAAAAGCCCTTCCGAATCGCAGCCGGAAAAAAACCAAAAAAGAAAAACCAAAATCTGCACCCCCACCAAACGAAAAAGAAACTGAAAAACAAAAAAAAACAACGAACGAACGAGCCATATCTCTCGCCCACAGAACCCACACACACGCACACAGACAGAGAGAGAGAGAGAGAGAGAGAGAGAACTCACTCGCTCAGTTCTCATCCAAGCGCGACACACTCGAAATAGTCAACCCTACACAGTACACATCCCTCCCCCTTCCTCGCCATTCCTCCTCCCGCCGCTCTCTCGGCTTCTTGCGCGCGCGCGCGCTCTCGTGTCTCTCTATACTTCCCTCGCTCTCTCGCTCTCTCTCTCTCTCTCACTCTCTCACTCTCGCTCTGTCTGTGTGGGTCGGATCGGCTGCGAGAGAGTCAGTCAGTCAGTCACTCGCGGCCGACCGTACCGAGCGGTTCGCGTCCCCGCTTGTACACACGAGAGGCGCCACACACACGCGCTCGACTCACAGAGATTGTCTATCGTGTATACACAACGCACACTGGCTGCGCGTATACACAATCGGCTTCCCATTCGCGTGCGCGTGTGTCCTGTTCTTTTGCCCCCCCCCCCAGTGCGTCCGTATATCGGAGTATACGCTATATGTTGAAGTGCGCGACCGCGACGGCAACCCCCATGTCGGTCGTGATTTTTTCCCTATTATCGAGTGACAGCGGCCGCAGCAGCTGAGAACGATGATGCTGTTGTGCCAGAAACTTGTGCAGAGCAGGGATTTTTACCTGAACCTGAGTGAGGAGTTTGTGTGATATACATATATTATATGTTGAGCGACGAAAGTACCTTTATTTTTTGTATCGAGTGAATCGGTTTGTTGACGGCCGAGAGCTAGAGAAAGAGAGAGATAGACGAGGGGAATATATATATATATATACGAAGGTTACGCCGCGTCCGTGTGTGTGAGTGTAGAGCCGCAGCTCAAGTGCAAGTTCAAGGCGATCCGCGCGATGTGCACGAGCTGATTATTGCCACCCTTTAACCCCCCCTCACGCCCCGGCCGCGGCCCCACACAGCCGCACAAGTTCATTCGCGAAAGGAAGGAATTTTGCAGCGGTGAACGAGTCGACGGTGGACAAGTGAAGAGGCGAAGAGCGAGAGTGTGCATATATACACGAGGGTAAAGAAAGGGGACAGGCTCGCGGCTTACGTCTGAACCGTCCGAGCGCTTATCTACTGTCCGCGCGCGAATAGCCCATCGCTCCAACGCCGTTTCCTTTTCTTCTTCATTCGTTCTCGTTGCTGTTGATCTCGTCTATGGTCGAGCTTCCGGTTGCTCTCGAAAGTTTGTGATTCCAATTGGTTATATGTGTGCCACTTGCTACACCTACTACACGTCGTTGCTGGAACGGAGCGCTGCCATCTTACTACACATACAGGTAATGGCAAGCTGCAATTGCGTCTGATGTATATCGTCTTGAATGAAAATTTTCGTCGGCCGAATCGTGCCGGTGGATTATTGTAGAACGATTGAACAGCGCGACCGCCCGACGCGAGTTATATTTGTATTATAGATTCGTCGCGGTCGAGTCTGCACTTTTATTTCTGCCTTCGGGCGCTACAGCCGGTGTCTCTCTGTGTGTGTGCGCGTCTACGATTTCTGCAGGTGCTCGTGGGCTACGAGTGTCGCGTTCGCGTGATTTTTATTTGTGCCGCGGCGCGCTGTACATGCGCTCGAGTGAATTTTATTCGCTTCTTGAGAAGTACACCGATAAGTAATGCCAATCGATCGAAGGTCTAACGGGCGTATACAATTTTTATATCTGTATATTCGATAAAAGATGAAGCTACCGGTTAATTAAAATTTTCAATCAGAGAGATTTTTGTCGTTCTCGTATATGATAGCGTCGTGCATCGACGCTGACTTTTCAATTAATAGATCCGACTCCGTTTCATTTGGAAATAAAAGGGACCCTTTATCTGCTTAATGACTTCTCCCTACGCGTACAACATTTTTATTACAATGAATATTTGCATTCGCGACCGTTATCGAGTCATAAAAGTCCTATAAACAGTAATTTAAAGCGCTGAATCCTCTTTTTTTTTAATGTCGAATGCGTTTGCTCCGCTTCTAAAAGGTACATTCGGTACATAGATCAGCAATTTTGTTTTATTTAAATATTCAAATACTCGTATTTTTCCTACAAGTATATATACGGAGCCGAGACGAGAAAGAATTTTTATGTACTAGTCAGTGAACGTATTTCAAACTTTATATGAACAATTCAATGTTATTTCTGAGTACTAAGTTATCTTGAACCAGGTGCAACGATTAATAAAGATAACATTCAGTGTGCAGATATTAAAAATTTTCAAGTGACTGCAGCATTAGTATCTCATTACGGAATGATAAAAAAGTTTTGATTTCGTAAATTATTGGGAATTACAGACTGCTCGTTAATTTGTTTTTATTTTATTATTCTTTTCATCCAAATTACGTTACGAAAAATATATATATGTACTCAAACTTTTCGCAAGACAGTTATCTTAGTATTCACACGAACATTGAAAAATATCGCCTTGTGTAGATATTCAATATTTACAATAATGATATTACATAGTATTATTCAATTCTTATTGACATCTAGTATAAACGTAGAATGGAAAGGCTTCTACTCTTCAAAGTTTTCATCCAGAATTATTTTTGATTTACCTAACATTTAATAATATTTTTCTTTGATTTACTGTAAATTTTTCTTCATAAATTACAAAAGTTGTTGTTCAATAATGTAAAATATAATCAAGTAAAAAAATGCGCTTGTAAGAAAGTTTGTTTTATAACTGTAAAATACACTAAATAAAATGAGTTTTATTAGAAGGCTATCCACATTTCATCTTCTTTATTTACTCAAATATTGAAATACAATTTTTTTCAAAAATTTCCTATAAATAACTTTGAAACATCAAGAAAATCAATTTTTTTTTACGTCCGCAATCAAACCTAACTAACGAATCTTCACCTACACCGCGGTAATCACGAGATCGATTTCAACTCAAGCAATACCTACAATTTCGGCCGCTTGATTACAAAAAGAAACGAAATAAAAACACTGTAACTATACCGAAATTGCCCAACAACGAACCAAAACTCCCACTATGTAAGTCCAAGATGTCCATAAGGGTTAATGATCGTCGCAGTTCTCATGTAAAGAGGCTAAAGAGTCATGTCGGGCGAGAATCCATTCGGGTGTCGGAAAGCTCGTCAAAAACGCATCAACTCGTGTGTCGGCAAGAGAGAGAGAGAGAGAGTAGCCCTACCGTAGATAATATAATACCCCGTGCGCGCGAGTTCATTAAAGATTTACAGCGCAACGTTCAGCTTTACGGTCGCTCCTCGGCAATAATGAATCATCGCGCGACCGCAGCGTACATATAGTATCACTCCAAAAATCCCGCAGTGGGCAATTATCGCCTCTGTCGCGAGAATCAGCCGATGTCCCAACCTTTTTCTTTCATTTTCGAGAACTATAAACACGTATATTCAAGCGGTCGGCGGGAGAGACGCGATTTTGTCTATTGTCCTGTGCGTTTCCTCTCCTTCTTTTATTATTTACTTTTTGAGCGATTTACGAGAGTCGCCTTGGAAGAAATAATCGCACACCGGAAACGCGCCGCGGTACAGACTCGTGTGCGCGCGTCTGTGCGGTTCTTTTTTGTATTTTAAAAAGCACCAGACCGTGCGATATATTTCGTTTTTCTCACTTTTCCGCGCGCATCCGTCATTAGTTGTTCAATTAAAATCGAGGGGCCTTTTTTTTGTCACTGTTTCGACGAGTGTGTACATGCGCTTTTTCCGTGGCAGCCAGTTTCGTACGAAGAGGCACAATTTGAAATAATGACCGGCGCTATTTTTAGCGACAACCAAGCGTTCATGTTCGGAGCAGTCATCGAAATTGAAAATGCATCGATGACTAATATACCTGCTTATTTATTATATTAAGTAACGCTGGTTTCGCGTAATAGCGTGCGACACTATTACGTAAGCTAATTAAGAAAAAAGAGTTATTTTTTTTTTCTTCTAGTTTTTCGCCACAGCATGAAAATATATTCACACTGCGGGGTTTAAAATAATTGTTTATAATTTCGATGCGGAGATCGGCAAAAAAATGCTAAACCTATGAATCTTCCGGAAGAGAGAGAGGGAAAAAAACAGTGTATTTGCCAAACTCGTGGCGTCATCGTTTCTTTGCATCGATGGTATTGTTATTCGCTCCAGTCATGAAATGCCCGATGTTTATTTTATGGGTAGTCGAAAAATATGTATACCTCTTGGTGTACATTTCGCATAATAAAATACTGTCGCGAGAATTGCAAGGTCAAAGAATTTATAAAAAAAATAATCATGGCGGTTCTATTTAAAGATACATAAAATTATGAAAAAATTTGCCACATGACTGAGTCGCGAATGCGCGTTCACGTATTTCAATGAATTCACGTTATATCGAAAGGAATTCCTCCTCTCGAACCAGGTGATACGAAATCTGTTCAGTTGAAAATTACACTGTGCATCAAAGTGAAATGGGAACATAATAAAATGCTATCATGTGCAGTATATATTAATTAATTAAGACATTAATCATCGCTTGTATACTTTCAAGAGAATTGAAAAATTGAAAAAAACAACAGTAGCCCAAATTACAAAATCCAATTTCCGCGGAAAAGACCGATCGAGCGCTCATTTTTGTAACAAACCACTTTTTAATCGTAGAGAGGTATTGTATTTTCATCGCTGCACTATAAACTCTTGAAATGTATAAAATCACAATTACAACGTCCAATATGAATACATATTCCGCGTGCGAAACGCGATCCGATTATTACGAGAAGGCCAGAGAATTCGCACGAAATTGCCAAGAGTCGGAAAATATATATACACGCGAAAGAGACGGTCAAGATACTTTCCCAGTCGATATTTACTCGAGGCAGCTCACCACACACACACACACACTTCACATTTCACATCTCTCTCTCACATCGTCGTCACCCAGTCGTCATCCGTTTATTTATTACTCAGCAGCTGAGCATTTCTATATACTTTCATCTCATCTTTTTTACCCTGTATACACGTATATATATACGACACCCAATATCTTACGTATAGCTCGCAGTAACGAAAATAAGCTCTCGCCGAATCGCTATTAACACACCTCGCACCCACACGTGCCAACACACCCAGTTTTATATATATACATATATACACAAATATACACAGGTCGATATCAACAATATAATAACGGTCCGATTATCACGCGTGACCGAAACCCTTTATCGATATCTCGTATAATGCGATGGTAATGACAGGATCGAACGGAATTTGTGCATACATGTGCCTGAATGAAAATATATATATATATATATGGGTTAATTGCGCGGCGCAGCAGTTGAGATTTCAGTCTGACGCTGACGCGTTTATTTAACGGGGACATTTTTGCGGATGGATTGTCTCTGACGGACAGTAAGAATGATGAATAAATTGTTTTTTTATTCCAGCGAAGCGAATAATTGCTTATCGATATTTTGGAATTGCGCGCTCGTATTAAGTGCCGAGGCTTTACGGGCGCGCGTGGATGGCTGCGGATTTATTTGCGGATTTTGATCTGATCGGGAGAGAAAAGTTTATATTCCATGGAGCTGACCTATGATCCTTATCGGATACTTTTTCTTCACTCGAGCTATCAACCGACACTAATATATTTCGTATTTTCAAAGAAAATGTATCAATATTTAAATATTTAATTAATCAAAAGAGAAACATACTTATGACCGTCGCTCGTATTACCTTGAAAATCCAATCTCAAAAATGTTGGTATTTCCACGTTTTTTTCTAAATGCACACACGTAATAAATTTAAGTATAATACATAAAGCGTTCCTCCGCTGTAGTCCGCGGAATTCGCATGAGCGCACTGTTTTTCTTTCCCGCACACTGTGTGTAAATAATTAAAAATAATAAATCTTTTACCGAGGCGCAAAGATAAGACACACGTGAATGTAAATCTGGTTTTTTGCGCTCGCGGGCCACACACACGGCTATATAACGCACGGTAGAGAGGTCGACGTGGCTCTTTCAGCTCTCGACTACGGCCGCGCGCTTTTATCTCTCTCCCTCTCTCTCGAATTCAAAAGCGAAATATTATTTTCTCATACTATACATCACGTTTCTCTCGGGGAGAAAAATATATAAAATTATTCCATAGCCCGGCGAGGAAGAGGGTCAAGAGAAAACAAAAGAGCGCCGGCAGCCGCGCAATATTTGAAATTAAAATTCCCCGATATAAATATAATCAAATCCTACGAGCGGACGGGAAATCAAGAGATTCGAGTCTTACGCGAATATATATAAAGTTCCGCTGCTGCTGCGCGTCAAGAAAACAATAACGTTGCGCGCGCAAATATTTCCCGAAGCTCTCGAGGAAAAATTATTTTACATTCATTAGGGCAAACGCGCGCGCGCCAGAAAACGTTGGCCATTTCCATAAATATACATAATTCGCTTGTGTGGTGATGCCGCCGTTGTATACTCATAGGTATATATATATAGGTAAGCAAGAGATAAACGTTATGGCGAGAAAAAGATAGAGAGAGAGAGAAACGCACGCGCGAGTCCCTGTTATAATAATTGAAAAAGTCACTTTTTTCGCGGTTCGCTTTTTCTATCTCGCCGAATCCTCCTTGTTCCCGTTTTTCCCGGGACTAATTAGAAATTATGATATGTAAATTGGAGGGGCAGCTCTTTTCATTTTATGAAGACTGCGGCTTTGAGCGATTATCGATTAATTATTCACCTATTTTATATTGTCTTTGTTTAACGTTTTTACGCAATAAATATGTAACAGCGTTTCGATGCTTGGGAACTTTATCAATATTTTTAAGATTTTACCGAATCGTTAATTTCAATAGATTAAAATTACGAATATATCATATTAAAGAATGTGTTAATTACTTTTTCTTATTCGCTTGAATCTACTCTGTGAGTATTATGCATACTTTCAAAATCAACATTGACAGTAATCGATAAGCTTACGCTAAATAAAGCAACAAGATACAGCATGTTCCAAGCAAGTACTTAAGGTATTTTCATTCGTCGATCTTATCGAAACATCGATACAAACGGGACAATAAAACACCGTATCCCAACAACCTCCGAATAATAATAACAATAATGATAAATCGTGGAACGCTCATCTCGTCCGATATTACCTACCATCGAAAAGTCTACATAGCGACAATAGCTCCGACCCTCGAATCAAGCATCCACGAATTTTCCCCTTTCGCTACTATATAAGCTCCACGAAGCCAAATTAAAGGCTCGACCGCGACAATTGGTCGTTTTCCCCGCGACGACAGATCCCTCGTTGCCACCCCCTATATATATGTATAAGGCGAGACGCACTTTCAACCTACCCCCCCCCCCCCTCCGGCAATGGTCTCACGTAATTTCAAAAAAAGAAATAGAACGGCAGCGGAGCGCGTGATCAGCGAGTTTTCTCTCTCGGCTCGCGCAGGCCACCCCGTGTCAGTTCTTATATACCTCCCCTTCCTCTTGTACCCTCGCTTTAATCCGAGGGTTTAACCTCTGTCTCGCTTTCGCAGCTTCTTCAGCCTCTACTCCACCTCATCCTCTTTTCTTTTATTAACCTACGAGGTATATAATGGATTGTCGGTTCTTCTCTTTATGAGCCTTCGCGTATAATTAAACTTCTTTTTTGGCTGAATTTATACGTGATTTAGAAATTCTTTCTGGGATGCGTGGTAATCCGCTGGCTGACGAGTGAATGAGAAATGGTCTTTCGTAATAATCTTAATTTAACGACTCTGATGACAATAATAGAATAGCGCACGACAAACTCATCAGTCTATTTTTCTTACCTATATATTTACAAGTATATATACATAACTCTGTTATCATGTCCGATTCGGCTCAGCTGCACATCAGGACCCCCGATACCCCTCGAGACCTGACAATCTAATAAAGCTATAAGCACTAGATTAATTGCCTAATTTAATTTTTCTGCACACGAGTAACTGATTCAGATTCCTCGCGTGTACTTTGCGCATACACACGCGCATCAACGTCGATAAAGTATTTCGCTAAATGAAAACGTAAACATTGTGCGCTTGCTAATGAGCAGTATCGTAATATATATAAGACCGATAATAGACGGAAAAAAATCGCAAGCAGAGTTTCATGAACCTTCAAGCAGGAAAATATTGAATATAAAATTAGGACTTATAAATGAAATAACTTGAAAAGTTAATGTTTACATTTTAGTAAAAGAGAGTGTATTATACACACTCGCGATTGGAAGACGGCAAAGTAATCTTTGCTTGATTATTTAGGCACTTTATATTTGACTGTTATTTCACTATGTATTACCGAATATTTTCGGTAACATTTACCCAATAACTTCAATACATTTTGCTTAATTCATGCTTCAGTGTAATCTGCCGAGCTAAATTAAGTAATGTTTGCTTGCGATTTTTTTCCGTGTAGAGAAGCCACACAAACAATTAGCGCAGTGAGTTTGTTAGTCCGAGAGGCGCATGGAAGTATTATAATCTACACCTATTAAAGTGGGACTATATAACTATACCTGCTTTTTTTACGACAGTTTTTTTTTATAATCAATTTGCCCGCGAGCTGAGAAACTACGCGACGTCTTTTTTTTTGTCAAGCGAATGATTTATGCACACTTTATGATAACAGAACGGAATGAAGTTTAGATTGAAGATGAAGCGAAATGTTACTGATTGTCGGTTAATTAAAAGCGTATATATATATATATATCAGTAAAATTATCGAGTGAATTTGCCAAACATGCAGGCCTGTACGCGACACCTATATTCCGAAATTCCGAAAATTTCTGCCTTTCGCGCCGCTTATGCAATCGCCCAATTGATCGTAATGCCGCATATACATCAGTGATGGATCGCGATAAAATAGCGCCGAGACGGCGTTCTAATTAACCTCTCATCACGACTTCACCGCATCATCTGCAGGAAATATGAACAGCTTCTATACACATCCAGGGCCTTTGGAAACATTTAAACTACTTCATCATAAAATTACTCCTGAAGTCCCATTATATTACCGGGGATCTAGTTCACACGATGAACGAGACGCGAACCACCATAATTCAACGCGGCTCCACACTTGTGCGCCATCAATAATATGTATTTCTCGGGTCGTTCGACTATATAAAGCGATAAATATAAACAAAACTGAGGCGTGACAATTTCCCATACGGCACAAATATATATAACCGGGTCAGTAACTCTCGACGAGCCGTACATCCCAACTCGCCAACGAAACAGCATCATCATCGCCACTATTCGACGCTTGAAAATATATATATATACATAGATTCGACGAAATAGTTAGGATGCGCGAGCCGCGCAGTTCGGCGACGAATTGCACTTGGCCGCGGCTCCTCACAAGCGCTTTCGAGACACGGAAATAAACTCTCTCGAGCGGTGGCGGCGCATATCTCTTTGAGCCGCGAATATATATATATACGTTTATTTTTTCATTAGCTATTCGTCGGGCATCGCGCGCAACGTTGTCGATCCTGTGGTCATCGGTTATTATGCATCGGTCCCTCCCATCGCGCATTAAAATCATAAAAGTACCTACGCACGCGTGACTGATTTTGCAAATGTATACGTTAACCGCCGGCGTGGCACTTGAATTATATTTAAAGTATAATGAACGATTATCGACCAGATTGGGTATCGTACAATTTTATATCCTTCACGAGTACTTCGCAATCACGTATAACAAACAGTGCATAAGCAATAACAGATTTTCTAACTTTCCACTTGATGCGCATAAGCATCAACACAAGTGTTTCGCGGTTTAATTAAGATAAAGCACTGGGTATAACAAGTCGAGCGGTTAAATCGCGCTTACACTTATACATATTTGTCTGTGTGTGTGTGTGCGTGCGTGTGTGTGTCACGTAAAATATAAAGTATCTCGAAATTAAATAAACGAAAGCGACAGCTGTCGGGGCATCTATTATACGTGAGAGAGAGAGAGAGAGAGAGAGAGAGAGAGAGAGAGAGAGCTCGGGAAACGTTACTGCAGAGCAGCTACACGAGCTTTCGTGTTAATAAAAGGGACACGCCGCGGTCGCAGTATTTCCGCGTAAGCTGCCACTTGCCGTCCGTCAGCGTCGCCGCGTAAATTCTTGCCCTTCTTTATCGTCGTGGCAAAATTCTGGCCAAGTGGCGCGCGAATCTTTTACGTTTAATTAAATCGCTTGCAGGACTGTAAATGTATTATTAGACTCGCGGCGGCAGCGGCGGCAGCGGTGAACCCTTAAAAAACTGGATTTCGTACCGTTCTGTCCGCCGAATATGTAAACCAGGTTAGAAACACTTTCGCTCGGACGATAAGTGTCCATTTACTTTCACAAAGGTTTCTCATATTGTATCGCTCGCATTTAAAAACGCGGATAAATTAATCAAAAAACAGCTTTTATACATTGTGTAAATATAGATGCAAATTAGGTTAACGGATATTTTCAAGCATTATTAAAATGCCTTTGGAAAATATTTTCTACGCTAAGAATTTAATTGCTATCGTGTAATCAGGAAAATCGAGGACATTCTTGTTTGTTCAATTGTTTATTGCGATCGCGGAACGAATCCTAGCTTCCTTATCACTTCTCATTTGATATTCGAGGAAAAGAAAATGCATCGGACCAAAAGCAAAAAAGGAAAAAAAACTCACGAGTCCCGCAGAAATGCACTCGCTCGTATAAATTCAGCATTGCGCATCGAGCACTTGTAATATTCGGAAGAGGTGCAACGCCCGGAATGTGTGCACAGTAGTGACAAAGTGTTCGCTTTTATCGCGGCTACAGGCGAAAGCCGATCACGGAAACAACTCCGTGCCCATATACACGATTTTATTATCCAACCTATACAGCACAGAGATACGCGTCAAGGGCTGAGCAGAGGGAAGGGGGTAGAATATATACGTCTCCGCGAAGGCTCTTTCACTTAGTTTAGTAAATGAAGCAGCTGCGACGTTGGTTTAACATCCATTAGAAAGCCAAGTGGGCATTTCTATCCCGCCTGCATATCTTTTGGATGGGAACTATCAAACCCGGTCAAACGTCTCTGGCACAGCATATATATATATAGAGTGAGAAGGAAGGTGTACGCCGCTTCACCCCTTTACCCCACGCGAGCGCGCGATCTTTATCTTTATACGGCAAAGCATTTCAGATTCTTATCCGATTCAATTGTCGCGCACTGGCGCGGCCCGACGCGATATAGACAATTCACTCAGTGTCGGGGACCGTAGGTAATGAAAAAGGGTTTTTCTTCAGATGTTTATCTGGGAATTGGTATCTCGCTCTATGACTCGCTTTTTTTTTTCTTTTTGCTGACTTCGCGCATCTCAGCTTTTTTCTCTTTGCTCGTCCGCTATTATTAGCCAGATATGAGAAAGAATTGGTCTTATACTGTATTACCGGACTTTTTTCTTTTTGCTCTCGAAGATTGAAAGTTTTTTCTGTTTTAAAAGGAGCGACTTTTTTCCGCGACGTGCTTAACTCTGAATTTCTCTTCTGTGGAGTATAATAAAACATTTAGTCGGGAAAAAGTTTTAGAAGTCTTCGCTGCGACTTATATATATATATAAATATACGTGAGTTTATCTGTGCTTGGCTTTATCGCGATAATAATTCTCAAGTTTATCTTTGAATTGTTAAGGAACATGTGTGTATATGTCGTATTTTAATCGGATTCTCTTTCGTTGCGTACTTTAAAAGTATACCGAATCAATATATTTTTGCAACAATGCCAAGAGTACAAAGTAATAAAAAAATTATTCGAAGAGAAAATTTCAAAATCTATAAAGTCAACAAATAAAGTAACTATTTATATAGATTTAAATAAACAATATTATTTTTCGATGGAATGCATTTGGTTTGGCATCGATCCATAAAATTTTCTGAAATATCATTCAAATCCTTTTACACACTGCGCTTATCATACGTCGAGCTGACTGCTTCATTATGAAACACAAAAAAAATACCAAAATTATAGTGTAACTTCGTACAGCTAATCCTTAATTATTGTAATTCATCCGGTTAAATAAATAATCCGCATTATACTCACACCGTATTATCAGATATTTGTTTTCATTACTCTAATTAATGCAATACGCTCCAAATTCCATCCCAACTCCATCTGTATATAAATAATAACAAGTCTCGAATCGCGAACGCATACTTTTAGTTAATATTTTAGTTATTTATTCGGAATTTCGAGGTTATATCAATAATGTGCATTAAAACTTGTATGGGCATGCATCTTTGTTGACCAAGTGCAGCACTCATTGCCATATTGATTTTACCGCTTGCTATCGAGCAAATATCTGTTTATGTATCTGGCCGAGTGGAATTATCAGTTTGACCAAGCCTGAGACTTTCCATTGAGCGATGAAAATAATATGTGACGAGAAATAGATTTAATTGTTTTAATATTGCATTGTGGCCTGCATGCTCTACATCTGCCCTTCTTTTGAGGAAAATACTTATTTTGAAAGCTATAAAAAATTTTACGATAGTGAAACTTTGGCTCCGAAAAATACGGTTTATTAGTATCCTAGCCCAAGAATGCAGCTTAACATTTTCGTCGTGGTTTTGGTTTTATAAGATAATTCAATACTCTACTCTAACCTTGAAAATATAGCACTGGTATATTAAATTTTCATACAAATTGATACTTTAAAGCGTGGCACTGAAATTTCAGTAAGATTGTGAGTAATTTTAAAGTCTTTTATTATATAATTTGCATGAAACTTTGCTCACTTAGCCGAAACTATAAATATTGAACGTACGCAGAAGTTCTTTGAACGTGAACTTTACACGGATCGATTGACTTCGAACTTTGCAAATATAAAACAACAAGTTTATATTAATGAAATAGGACTGCTGATGTTTCTCTTAAATATGTCTCTTTTTCAAAGTTTCATTACTATGACTATAAAATTTAAGTTAAAGTTGTTATACGTAGTTAGAAATTTATCAAAATATTTACTAAAATTTGTATTTCAAACTTGCCACAAATATGCGAAACCTGAAAAGAGTATCTTGAGAACTTGGCATCCACCATCGACATTTTCTCCTTAGTTCAACACGATGTACAACCACTATTTTTATTCCAGAACTACTATCCTACAAGAAAAGTTATAATTAAACAAAAATAGCAGCACGTTAACAAGGAAGAAATGCCCGCAGAGGCATAAAAGACATTAAATAGCCTTTCCCACTTGAAAGGGAATAAAAAAATTATTGGATGTCATCCAATAATTTTTTCACATACTAAAACACGTATATATAATATATATATGCGCATAAAGATTGCTTCAACAACGCAATAAAACTCTTTATTAAAAATTTTATCGCAGCATTAAGATGAGAAATATCGCTGGTAAAATCTGAAGGACAACAGGAATACATATCTAGATGAAAAAATTCAAATTATTCGGGCGGGGTGTATAATAGAATGCGATGAGTGATACAATAAAATTAAGTTTTTGAGGTCAGATCGGTTCACGAGGTGACTATTTATGAAGCGAACAAAAAAAATGTCTCTTTGGTTGCATCTCTCCTCTCGCTCTCTCCGCTATAATTGAAATAAAAGCTGAATCTGCCACACCGAGATGACTCAGTTTTTTTCTTTTTGCTCGCGATGAAATTAGAAGCAGACTGAGGAAATCTTTTTTTTTTTAAATACGAATTCAAATGTCTTCAGACAGAGTGGAGAGTTCGAGTTGAGACTGTCGTAATTCAGAGCGTATAAACAATGACTCATGGGTATCTAAAAATGAATAAATTTTTCAATTAAAAAAATTATCACATCGCGGAAAAATATTTGCCGAGTTTCTCGCGTTGGCGTTGGAACATGAGCTTTCTCTGTGGAAAATTAACTCTGAAGAGTTTTTATTAGAAAGTAATCGAAAGTGAAATTGAATTTTTTTCCATCACTTTCAAGCGTTTTTTGATATAGTTAGCGTGATCTGAAATAGCATGTTGTATAATCACACGATGATAGTCCATAAATATGTATTATGCAATTTTCCGGAATTTTTTTTAGACTTACACTTCAGCTTAATTAAGCAAATAAAAAGATATGCTCCAAAAGGAAGAATGTATAAGAACGCATGCAAAATAGGCACTTGGAAGAGTAGTCAACTTGAAATTTAAATATGAACTGGCTTGATAAGAATTATTTTATCCGGGAACGTTTATTCGTTATAAAATTTGTGTGAATAAATTGAAAAAAAAATAATATTTAAATGAAATTTTGAATTGAAATTGTGAAAACAGTTTTTTTTACGAAAATGTCAACCGTGCCATTAAAAATTGATGAGTTCTTCTCTAAAAAGAAATACTAAAAATATATATTATAATTATGCAACGAACGAAGAAACGAAATTTACTAAAATATTGTTATTTCTGATATTTGACAACGATACTATAAAATATTTTTATCGATGTCAGAGTTTCTTTCACGTCTTTTAAATTCAACATACCGAGTAAGCTTCCTTTATCAAATTATATTATAAATACAAAAATCAGACTTGGAGTACAATAAACCGTATATACATCCGTAACATTTAAATAACAAAACATCTCTCGGCACGTGTCCCGACCCACAAGAACATCACCAAAGCAGATCATAAAAAGATCCCCCGTTAACAACCAAATCAGCAGCCCAGGCAAAACCTGAATTTCATCGGGATCGTCAACATTTATGCATACGCAACAAAATCATTCAAAGAAAATCGGAATAATTCGCTGATGGATCGGTGTCATATCCCTCTTCGTGAAATTCAAGATATAAATGGCTCTGAGCTTCTCATGAAAATGAAAAGCGGAGAGAAAGCGAGGGAGAGAGTGTGAGAAAGAAAAAGAAAGAAAAAGAAAGTCCGAGGAAGCCTCGAAATCTTAAGAATGTCGTTATTTACCAGCCCCAACCGTCGAGATAATGGAAGTTTTTAGGGATTTTCGCGAGGCGAGTAATAGCTCACGAGGAAAAGGCTATTCACGCGCGTAAGCGCAAGCCGAGTTTTTCCATTGTTGCCGTTTGCGCTGGGCTCAATCGACTAGTGGCCATTGTTTATATCGCAGATTCAACGCTGTCTCGCTCTAGGTTTTAAACTTTCGGAATTTTTCTGCTTTTTCGGCGTTTACGCTGTTTGTGACTGCAGGGAAGTAGTGATCCGAAATGTCATAAGCGAATGGTTTCGTTCAATACATATATATATAGGTAGTGAGAAAGTATTCATTTTTCGAGGAGCGATTTTTAATGCGTTCAATGTGTTGCTGCAATTATTTTTGCAGCGGTTGATCTATTCTTATTCGTAAATTGAAATGACTATATTTATAAATTTTTATTTACATATCAGTAATTTATACGTCTTTAAATCCAATTTTAAAATATGTTTATCCGCGTTTTGGTACTATTATATATAAACTTCAAGGTTTTAAAACATCCGTAAACATTAAATTGGCGTATATTTCATTGTATTCTTTTCTATAACATTCGAAAATAGCCGTTCGAAAGGATAAATAGCGGCAAGAGCTCAAAAATGTTATTACAAGTATAATACGCAATTCTTAACTGTCCGAAACTATTTTCACTTTTATTCCGATATAACATATTCTTCATTCTTCTTTCTGCGCGTCAAAATTGCGGTAACTTTTATATAGAACAAAGTTTCCGAACAACGTGCGTAAATCGAAGAAGCTTTTTATATTTTCAACTGTATGCAAAATAAAATTCTGTAAATAAGTAACAGAATTAGTTTCTAGAGAGCTGACGATATAATAGCGAAACAATATCATGTTATATTCAATTTTCACGTACAAGAAATACTTACACTTTTTTAAATATAATCATTTCGATGTAACGACATAATTCGTCAAATGCACAATTTATGCTGTGCGCTGTCTATAAATTGAACAGAAATTCATTGCTCAACGCGCGGCAATGATACAAGCAGGAAAATCCATCCCCGGCGTTGTACACACGTAACAACGTAGCACAGCTCTCGCGCGGAATAACAACAAATCAAGCGGCCCATCAGCTGTTCCTCGCCATAATTCCAGCTTTATACTTCTGTCCCCGGCTAATTTATTGTTTGTCAAATACACATTAGTCGGCACGCGCGAGCAAATACACACACAGACACACAGACAGAAACACACGAGAGCTGCAGGTGCTTTTTAAAAATAAATACATGTCAATAATTTGTTTGCCCTGGCGATCAACCGCCGTAGGCCGTGGCATTAATAAGTCTCCTTCTGTACCTCTCTCTTACGTTTATATTATTGTTCGATGTGTGTGTGTGTGTGTGTGTACGTGCGCGTGTATACACAAGTATTACAATGATTACTCGCTGCTCAAGAAAATAATACCCGGCACCGCATTCTTTATGAGTCATACTGAAAATTACACACGGATATACGCTTGATAAGAGTTTATCACAATTTGCATGAATTGAAATGCAAAACTGCAGATTTGTGTATGTGCACGCGTGTGTATATGTCGTGCGATTGTGAATTACCGAAAATTAATTGAGCGCTGCATTTTTGGCTGTACGCATTAGTAGCGAATTACTGTAAACAAATTGATGCGAGTGATACTTTTTTAAGGATGTGAAATTATGAATGAAACAAAAAATAAATAAAGCGTACGTCGGACGATTCATTGATGATATTTATGTATCATGGTTGAATAAATAATTCCGTCGTTTGATTAAACACTTGAGCGACGTTATATGTAAAGCCTTACTACAAACAATTTAAAACTCAGCGGATTTTTGCAATTCCAGGGGAATGCAATTTATTTAATGTCGCGAGATGAAAATTACTTCTGTTCGAACGATATTCGCTTAAACAGAAACGATGAAAACAACAAAAGATGATCGATTCGTTTGAAACTTTGTACCTCGATGGTTACGCGTATGTGTACGTGCATAATACAAAATATAATAAATTATTCATATATAACGTCTATAAATAAACTTCCGTAAACGACGTACGAAGTGAACACGTTTGTACCTCAAATTCAAATACATCAATGCCAACAATATCAAGTCAAACCGCGATATACATGTACAATATACATAATTCACAATCGTCCCTTTTCTCTCGCGTTCTACTCTTTTTATAATGAATATATATATATATCGCTTTCGCCAAGCCTGTACTATTCTATCCACTTCTTTTTTCGTATATCTGCTTTGTTTATCTGTGCGATATCAAGCTCGGTGTATCGAACTTCCGCAATTCGGGTCCGCGCGAACGGAAACACAAACTGCTCCCGAAATTTCGATCCTGCACGAGGTAATTTTTTTTACTCGGTGGCTTCATTTCGAATTTTTCGGTCTGCTCCGATGCTACGTATGACACATGACATTTTTATGTATCGAATACCACGCTTGCTCTGGCTGTACCAAATTTTTATGTGCATTATAGTCAGTTCGAAAATAAATTTAAAAAATGACTAGTAAAATTCATGCGTACTCGGCGCGATTAATTTTTACATGCGGGCTATTGATTAAATTCTAATAAATACTCTAATATTAAAAAATTCTTGCTACTTCATGCATCTTTTTGTCATTAATAATTTTTCTCACAAAATATTTGTGTCATACACAACAATGGATCATGACTAATTCGTTCTAATTTTTGAGGTTAGACATTAATATTAGAAGAAAATTTAGTTTAAAATAAATTCCTTAAATACATAAGCTTTGAAAGATTCAATTTTATTATTAAGATCAAAGCAATTCAATTATACACAAAATGATATGTTTAATAATCTATTCATACAAAAACACATAATTCTTTCATAGATTTGAATTAAAATATTAATTTCTAAAACAAGATTTTAAATTTCGGTGCTATTCAGAACAGATATCTATACTTGTAAACAATTAAAATCGTGTCTTAAATACTTCACAATATCCGACAATCACTTTTTAAGAGAAAAAAAATTCACCTTCAAAATAGGAAACATAGCTTATGCACATCTCACGCCCGTAACGCATAAAAATCAAGTATCCACGAGATTCACCCTTACCCAAACATCGGCTCACGTGAGCTACTACACTACACACTATCTCTCCCCCCATATACTATCGCACGAAAGAGCAAGAGAGAGAGAGAGAAAAAGAGCGAGTACTCGCGGCATAATTCAAATATAACCATAAATTTTAATAACCAACCCCCGGACTTATAAAAAGACAGCCAGAGCGAAGAGGAGAGGATAGGGAGAAAAAAAAATAACGTCAGTCCGTTATAAATAACCCGATCGAACGTTGGCTGCACGTATATATGGATATAATATACGATATACACACACGTGCGCGCGAGGAAGCGAAAAAAATCGATTCGCCAACGCTGCTCTCGTGCGCTCGCCCGTATCTCTGTGTCTGTGTGTCTGTATGTGTGTGGGCATGTTGCGCGAATGCACGAGCCGATATTTCCTCGTAAAATTTCAAATCCGAGCGCCTGCAGCCAGAGGGACAGCCCGCGCACCTTTAACCTACGTGAATTAGTTTATATGCGGGATCTCGTATACTCTATACATACGCATATATATATATGTATAGGCTTGTATCGATCGAAAACAATGCGCGAGTGCGAGAGAAAGAGAGAGAGAGCGAGAGAGAGAAGCAGCGGATTTATTTCGTAGCCCCAAATGATTTATAGATGATATATATGTATACGAATATTTGCGTCTATGCGCATTCCGCTACATTGGTAGACTGCGCGAAAATTTATGGCTTTCGAATGGGCGTTGGGCGCGGAGAAAACGCATTTTTTCTTGAAATTGAAGAGTTTTTTTTATTTTCCTACCGAAGAATGCGGATGCACTTGCTTATGCAGAATATTTACTTGGATGCGTTTTCCTTTCGCGAAACGTGTCAATGATGAAATGTGTGTGTGTGTGCGCTTGAAAGAGTGAGGGATCGAGTGGATATATATATGTATATAGGTATTATATATATATTCGGGCTCTTCGGTATACTCTCAAAGAAAGTTAACTTTTTTCCCGAGGCTCCGAACGAGGTCGAAGTGTAGCGCGTATTGGACGGGGACAAAAAGAGGGACGTAAAAATTGAAACAAGAAGGCGAAAGGTTGCGGAAGGCTTCGGGTTGAGGAGGAGCAGCAGCGACGCCAAGGTATTGAGCCCGGATGCTTTATAAAACTTTTTCACTATGTCCCCGTCTCTTCCTCCTGCTCCTCTTCTTTTTCCTTCATTCATTCTCGCTTTCCTCCGGGCGATGAGGAATATTCGACTCCCAAGATGTTCGCGAAACAATTTTCCATTTTTTTCCTCTCTCGCTCTTTTAGTTTCATCGGATTCCCTCCTCTCTCTCGCTAAAAATATCGAATGAGAGTGTATTTTTATTTCGACGGAATTCATTAAATCTTAAGGATGCAACGAAATCTGAAATATTAAAGTATCGGTTATCGATCGTGTCCCTTTTTTTTTTTCATTCAATATTAAATCGTAATAATGTTTTTTCTAGAAACTTTGTGTAAACTTTACTTCTCAGCTCCGCTGTGATATTAATATTGTATAACTTTAATGCCGTCTTTCACACTGTCACAGTTCGGATTATTACGAAAAAAAAATCTATAAAATAGCATAAAGATTTATTACGCGCTCAAGAGATTTTCTGTATTCTCGACGAGCGAGTCTGTCGAAAAATGCTCATAATCCAGATAATAAAATTCGCCAATGGCCCGATCAAACATTCGGCCCGAGACTCTTAAATTAATTATATCGGGAATTGAGTTAGGCGCACACTCGTTGCTTCGCTTCGAATTAGATCCTAAATAAACGAAATATTCCGTTACAATTCAATTACTCAAACGTCTTAATGTTGACAGAGAGCTTATAGCTTTTCTTCACGCACGAGAAAATAACGTTCTTTTATCCTGCGAAATGAAAAAGACGTTATTTATGATATTTCTATTGGTTTACTTAAAAATAGATTATTTTCCTTTTCAATTCTTTTTAGTTTCACAAGTCGTTACAATTTATCCACATTTCTCGAGGATTTATTCAATTAAGAAAAATGTACAGATTTTTTCCTTCGGGCAATAAAATAAAAGAGATCGCGAATTATTACGCGGATTATAAACATGATTTATGTATTTATGGATTTGAAAACTTAAATATTGCCTTGGCAAAAGCAGTTCATTCGAAACCATAAAGCATCATTAGCTCTTTATATCTTTTCCATACGCAAAGAAAAATCAGCCTCGATAACCAAACGCAAGTTCATATCCCCCAACTCAACGGCAACACCGTTCTTATCAATTTCACGCGAAACCAACACCAGCCAACTATGGTCTCGCCAAATCCTCGGTCGAAGCTCACATTATGGGCTTACAAGTTTTACCGGTCGGCTAAAAGCGAGAAAGAGGAAGAGGTGGAAACCTCCTTCCGTCTCACACTTCATTTTTACGGCTCCATTACCCGAATTCCCGTTAATATATATATCCCTCGACCAAAGAAGAAGTTGCGGCTCGTGCGTGAGGTGGATGAACGAGTATATATAGGCAATTAGTCGCTCGTCGGTCACCGCGGAAGACCCATATAATATATATAAAAGAGAGTATAGTATAAGGCACGTGTCTGACTGAGTCGCCAGTTCGGACACGCGCCTTTGTATCGCCGCACGTGCAAACGAGGGAGGATGAGACGATGGAAGCGCATGGAACGAGTCTTTCATAAGAGAGGTTTTGTGTCTGTGTGTGGATCGATTGATTTTTTTCTGTTTTTTTTTTTTTTTTTTTGTTTTGGGAATCTACTGAAACTCGCAGATTCCGTAGATATAAAAGTGTTGCTGATGATCTGGTTTTTCTATTGGAGTAATGGTGTATTCGAAGCGATCAGTATAACGGACTGCACTCGAAAATTGAAATGCTCTCAAGTTATAAGACTATCCACACGTTTTTAAAATAATATTTGCCACGGAATATTTTGCGCTCGGACTATCGTGCGAATCGCTTCTAAAAGGCAATTTTTAAAACAGAACATTCACGAATTATACTGCAATAATAGGATCATTTCTTCTCGTGACTGTACTATCGCTTACACAGCTATTATTTATTCCTATGGTATTTTCGTTGAACGTGTGCCAGCCGTAACGAGCGCAGCCTTTGTTACTTCGTCCGTAACTTTGAAAAAAATGAAGACCGTCATAGTCGTGGAATCAATAATAAGTTTCAATAAGGACGACGAGTGAATGAAAATACCCACAACTCCGCGGTTTCCGCGTGTATACACACGTTACTCCTTTCTAAGTAATCACAACAATACCTACATGGAATATTTATAAATACAGAGTCGGCATTGTATTATCGGCATTCCTTATAGTCACTGTTTACATCGTAGCTCGAGGTTTTCCTCGTGTTACGCGGCGCTCCGCTGTTCTCCATCCGCGCCGAATGGAAGGATCGAGCTGCGATATTCTAAATTGGTTCTATATACGCGGTCTTCGTTCGTGCGCTTGAAATCTCTTCAATCGCTCGCATCCACAATTATCCGATGCAGCGGCGCAACGATCAAACGTTCCCGCCTCTATTACCCAACACAGATTCCGAGAATTTCACAAGCATTCGCACCCACACATAATGGACTTGAAAAAAAAAAAAAAAATCAATATCGACAGAATGATAAACTTGAGCCGCGGCGTCGTAGCAAAAGCAAAAAAAAATGAAAGGTGCTTCTTAAACCACATCGGTAGCAGGAGAGATAAGTAGCCGACGATGACACTCGTGTGTCACACGCGGCTCTGCATCGGCTCTATATACGCTACACCCTCTGGGTAGGTACTTTTCTTTTGAAGCTCGCGCGGCTACACCACCACTGCGATTTCGCTCCTCACACAGGCGTATGTACAACTATCGCACACCATTTATCGTGAATAATCGATAAAGCAGCGACGCGTCGCATCTTATAACTTTGCTGCTCTGTGCGACATGCCGATATATATTGTACGTGCCAGCACAGGCCACCACCTCATTGAATAATAAAAAGTCTATTTCACTAGTCGGTGCGCGTGGAAAGTCTTGTTTCGCCCCCGCGCGCAAGTGTCTATTCTCGATATCGATGGATTGATCGCTGCTGCTGCTGCTGCTGGCTGAGATGGAAAGAGCTGTACGGTGTATAGCCAAGGCTCTGTCGATATACCGATCATTTTGTGGATCTTAAAAATGGGATTGGATTTTCGTTAAAGAGACAGTGACTAATGGGTCGAGCGCTATAAAGTTGTGTTTCGAGAGTCTCTGGAAAAATCTGTGCCTTATATATATATATGTATCGACATTGCAGCCGATGTACATCCTTGGTTATAAGTTATTATCTATTCGACATTATAATAAATTACTGTTTTCAACGCTTGCGCGTAAAATTAATGTCGAGTTACGCGGGGCTTCCATTTATTTTTTCTTTTGCTTCGGTGTAGCGGGCGATATAATTAATTCGTGATAATCTATATAACTTTGCCGAGGCGAGTTTAAGAAGTTGTATGGCCGAAGGAGCTCGTTCATCATCGTCATATTTAAGATTCTCAATGTCGTCTTTTCTGAAAACTTACCGAATTACATTTCTGCTAAACTATTCATGACCTTATACGAAGCTCGCGGGCACGTGCAAAAAGACGACATTAATATCTCAAGAAAGAGTCTTTTGCTGTGACGAGGCGATGTATAACCGAAAGACCGAACGACATAATTGTAAAACGAACGAAAAAGGAATTGCGGATGCGTTAGCGAGTGTACGTGTCTATATATATGTATCCTTATCGAGAGATCGAAACCCCCTTCGTAATACACGTCAAAGTCATCCGTGACTCTACTACATGTGTATAGGTACGAGAGAAAAAGTTTTCGCATCGTGATGGTATAGAGGCAATAATCCATGTCGGATCACTTTGTCGCCCGCCGACGCTAATTGACGACGAGAGCTCCTGGCGTGAAAAATGGAATTGGCGCGACGAAAACTCGTCCAAGAGAATACCGAGCGTATACCTGCGATCATTGAAAGGCTTTGAAGATCGAAACAAAAAAAAAGGTGTATATCGATTAATAAGGAAATATATGAATTTAGGTGTTTGTTAATAATACGAAGTGGCCTTTCGTGTATTATTAGAATCCGGAAGTTTAGGAGCTCATAATGGTTGATTGTTCTTAAAATACCCGAAGTTTGCTATTAAAATAAATAAGAAAACAATGAGTGAAGAGTTGCAGTTCAAACTAATTGATGGATATTTTCCCAGAGTCTAATATTTTATTCTCAAGTTTTTACTAACGAGTTCCCGAAGACCAACATTAACGTTGACACGAACTTATCCCGCTATATATTTGATAAACACGAATTTCCCTCTAT
Organism: Megastigmus dorsalis; assembly: GCA_900490025.1. NCBI lineage: Eukaryota > Metazoa > Arthropoda > Insecta > Hymenoptera > Megastigmidae > Megastigmus > Megastigmus dorsalis. Next base: position 57,653 of record UELU01148174.1, read on the forward strand.
TTCTCTCCCTTCCCGCGAGTTTCTCCGATTTGAAAATACACACACACATGTACAAACAAACATGCAGCAATAGCTTTTACGTAATTTACTGTACCTGTTAATAATTTAAGTCAATTACCGCGCAAGTTTTCTCGTTAGAATTCCACTACTTGTTTCTGGTTTCAAATTGTGCTTAATAATAGTTATAACATTTCGCCGAACTTCTGTTCTACGACAATTAAGGAATTTTAATACGAATATTAATGACGAATGAATTATAAAAATATCCACTAGATTATGGATACTTTATCGAATTATTCAAAATCGAGAACTAATTATTTTACTTAACTATATTCCTATGTTATTTGAAAACCCATTTTTTTCTTTTAAGTACGAAATAAACTTTCAATCTATAAAGACATAAAAATACATTGTTGTTGCTGCAATATTATGTAAGCAAAGAGACGTTGATCTTATCAGTACTTGCAGTACGCAAATTACAGAGCTGACCAAAAGGAAAGTACATATCTTTACTTTCACATATACGTTTAAATAATTCACACCTTTAAAACGTGGGATTGCCAAAATTAGTCTTCGGAGCGGTTGAAGCCAAGACGTTTTTCTTTTTTCACATAATACAGCAGGTTTTTAAAGCATTACTTTTATTCAAAGTGACAGGCACGAAGACAGATTTCATTCACGTAAGCGTAATTTGTGGCTTTGAAACGTTATACACGCGTTTACTTTAAAGTGCAGAAATAGAATGCAAAGTTGCAACAGCACAAAATTTTTCACGCTCGGACAATTAACTAGACAGGTAAAATATGCGCATCTCTAAATTTCCGTCATACTCTACCTTCCAAATCCAAAATCTTTAAGAACATTTTGAATTCGATATATTAACTGTCAAAATCATAAGCTACAAAGAAAAAAATTCTATCTACTCTCTTTGATTGAAAAATCGCAATATTTGAACTCGTATCCCCGATTATTACTTAAAAATAAGACAACGCTCTCACGCTATAAAAATAAAAAGAAGAAAAACCACTTCGCTCCACCTCTCCAAGACGTATTCGCAACCAACGCACGCAGAGAGGGTTGTTGACGTCTATCCATCGCGTCGTGGCACCTCCGCTCTCTTAAAAAAAAATCGAAAAAAAAAAAAAGACAGCAGCAAGCAACGGGGTAGCAAAGTCCAAGTCAGAGGAGCGCATGAAAAGCCCTTCGTCGTACCTACGTCCGCGCAATGGTTTATAGCCACCCGTTACGCTCTGCTCGCTATCGTCGCGCGTACGTCATGTTTCATTGAGGGGCCGCTTAATGTTCGTGCCTCGTGTTATAGACTGTGATATATACATATATATAAGTGTGTGTGTGTAAGATAGAGTATACAGGGAGAGGCAAGCGACGCTCGGCTATTTTCGACGATCGCGCAGCTAATAATAACAGCGCTCGGTCGCTACACACAACCCGTGAGGGGATCGATATAGAAAGACAGAGAGGCACGACGCGACGCGGCTTGACGCGAAGACACGATCATGATGCATACGACCTATAGACTGGAGAGAGGGTGTACATATGTGGAGCGCGAGAGAGAGAGAGAGAGAGAGATTTGTGCAGATAAGTAGATGAGGGACGAGTTGAGTGGGACTCTGGTGCGGCGGCTTTGGAGGTGGTGGATCGCGCGAGCGGCAATTGTTGCGAGGAAACGATGGGACTACAAGCTCGACTTTTTTTTAAACGCCTCCGATTTTTATTCTTCTAATAAACTATTGGTTAGATTGGGTATAACCATGTCGGCATATTGTCACACAAGTTATTAATTATTGTCAGCGTAAGGCGTCGCGGATGATGTCATTCGCCGTAACCTTGCTCCAATATAACGGATTGATGTTTTGTAATATTTGAGCGTGAAGCGTCTCGAAAAATCGTGCGATCTTATTAATTTACTTCTATTAATAATGTTCGCGCGAATCGGTTAGAACTTATATATGTACTTTAGTTTAGTCTATATACTGTCATTATTATTATTTCTATGTATAAAATGATGTACGATTATATAAGCCGAGCTTGTTTTCAACATATCGCGTATTTCTGCACTTATTTTGATGAAGTAATAGTTTTAAATAGCACAGGGGACTTTATGTCTCTGTGTGCAGCGATTATTATTAAAGAATATCTCAACGACTCGTAATAATGTGTGGAACAAATAAGCTTTTGTTTATACGGTATAAATATTAATGAAAGCTTAATTGAATTTCAATTTAAATATAGAATAGCTTAATTATTTGTTGTTATTTACTACTCGCAATTATGTATATTATAAATGGCATCTCATTTTTCATATTTTAACATTTAGATTGCTATCGAAAGTACACTGGTATTAATGTAGTTCGTTTTTTATGTTTCAGGTGAGTTTTACGATCCAGTGATATACGATTATTCTAGATCTGTATTTGTAAGTACTCTAAAGCACTTGTTTATCTTTTCAAGTAAAGCCTCCAGGTACTAAAAATAATGCGACGAATACCGCGCCTGAGTTTATGACAAATATGAGCAATTTTTCAAAGCTTATTTACTCGGCATTAAAAAAAATAGCAAAGAGACATCTTTTTTAGCACTATTATTTTTAGCATAAAATATTATATTTATAAAACGAACGTCGTATCCATATAACCTGACGTAAAATTGTTTCAAGAAAAAGTTCTCGAAATTGATGACTGTTTACATTAATAAAACACTCTATGAAAGCATTATTTCAAATCAAAAATCCCGCCTTTAAGAATAACACTATATATACCAACCAGTCCGTATTTTTAGGACTTCTTATTAAATTTTTTTACAACTTTAATCAATCGCGTCGCGTTTCTCCAAACAAGACCCTACCTTTGAAATTTCGCAATACACTGCGAACTGCCCGAGCACTCAGCTACAACACTGCAATAACACTCACACGGAGATTCGGGCTACAAAGAATAAAGGAAAAGTCTGCAGCGTATACACACGGCGAACTATCCGCAAAAGGGTTGGAACCCAGTAAAAATTTCAATTTGCCCATAAAAATTTTTCGCGACAACTTCACGAGGATGTGGCTGTGTGGCACATCGGATCTTCACACACGACATCCTCGGCACGAACTGTTTGTTGCCTTCCGCGCAGGCGAGAATTTTCATATATCGAAAAAGAGGCGATTCTTACCGGCCGTGTGCTCTCTCGGCTCTCTCCCTCTCTCTCTCTCTCTCTCTCTCTTTCCTGGAATTTCGTTTCTCCCACAATTTTTTCCCTCGTTTCGCCTTCGCCCCTGGAGCTATATATATATGGGGAGCGACGCGAGATTACGGACGCTTGTATTTTTTATATATACGGTCGCCGAGCGCCGGAATTTTTTCGTGTGGCTATACCGGAGTCACGCGACGTTCCCAGCCGTCCCCGGGGACAATTTTCCTTTCCCTTTTTTTTTCTCACTCGGGTGTAGAGGTTGGAATATTACGCGGATGCTTGGAAGTGACATCGGGAGCAATTAAAAAATTCTTTAATGTTGACAAATAATATATATGGGAGATTTGTGTGGAATACTAGATATTCCGTGCGTTCTTGCGCATTTTAATCCTTACTGAAAAAAATGAAGTACGCGATTTTCATTCATTATTTGCGCGCAAAGAAAAGTGGAAGCACTAACGAACTTTAATTCTAATCAAAGATGGACGAAAGGAGTTGCACTTTTACATCCTCTAAGCGAGTCGATTCGACTATCCGTAAAGTATCGATTCGTCACCTCCTTAAAATCCCCCAATGGAACGGTTGAAGTATCATTAATTAAAGTCTTCATTTAAGCAACGCATTTGTACCTGAACAAAAAAACAGAGAGAGCGAGGAGATTAGCGAACATTTAAGCGAAGCTTTTAAGCTTAGCATATATAGATAAAAGTTTAGATGAAAATGTAAAACGCTGCGCATTCCCTTCGAATTTCAACAATCACAAAATGCGCGGAATAAAGAGTGCGTATTTAACGCGATTAAACGAAGCAGCGGCAATAAATATATTTAAACGCGCCGAATCCGTAATTAAAAGAAATATAAAAAATTTAATTAAACCTAATTGATTTGCATAACGCTTGATTATATGCACGCGCGGCGATAAAATAAAATGAGCGATTTCACCAAGGAACGCGCGATCATTCGAAATGATTCGTTCAAAAAAAGGTTCCACGATTAATATAAATTACCGAATTATTTGCGAATTCGATACAAATTGTTATCGTTACTGGTGAATTATGCCCTCGTTTAACCTACTTGCACGGCGGAAAACGAGAAATATGAGAAGAAAAAAAAAAGATCGATTCAAAACTTTCATTTCCTTGCGCAACGCAAATCCTTTTTATCAGCCAAAGTGTCTTTTCGTGATTCACGTGTACATAATAGAGTACAGCCGCTTCGGAATTATTCACGTTCATTAAAGAACTCTAGACTTCACTCGTCAAAGTATACACTTGCACAATGTCGCCCATGTCATCAACTGTTTCTTCAATTCAAATATAATTAATGAATTAATATATATATAACACATAGAAAACAATGAAAATTGCAAGTTTACGCGCACAAACTCTGTTTGAAAATTACCAATCGCCTCGCAGACGATGCAAACGCAATTCCCGATTAAATCACCAATTCCAACGTCTGTTTACACTCGCGTTCGAGCGGAGCGCATATAGCGCCACTTCATCCGCATTCTTGTACAACGAAGCCGCGCTGACAACGAATTCGCCCTCGCGAAATATAACGCGAAGAAAACAAATAAAGTCGATTTTAGGATGAAATTCGGGCCGTTAATGGGGTTAAGGGTACACGTGTCACACACTGCGGCAGCATTCATATAAAACGTGCATACAGCTCGCAAGTACCGAAATGCAAAAGTTTTTTTACCTCCTCTACGTTTTTTTTTTTTTTTCGGTAAGAAAAAACGGTGGCAGGCAATTCCGAAGCCCCCGGTAATGGCCGTAGGGTGAGACCGGATCGATGCGACAGATATGCGGGAGTGTACCTGACAATTTAATACATCGCGCGAATCGAATGGCTCTTCGTATATATATGTATGTATGCGCGTCGCGGGTACGCGTGGGAAAAAAGACTTTGCGATGTCGATTGGCTTTTATTGTATAAAGATATGACATGTCGATGAACTGCATGTACTTCGTTCTCTTTTTTTTTCTTCATCTTTTTTTTTAAAAAAAACGGCAGTTCTTGCGTTGTGATAGTTGATAAAACGACCTTTCGCAGGTGCATATAACATTTTACGATTGTAACTACGCTTTTGTTATCGTTAAATATTTAGCGCGTTACAGCGATCGTGCCTCATCTCCTTCACCTTTCAAAATTGGCGCCACTTCCGTGTTCCCTTTTTTTTTTTCTTCTAAGGCTAGGATTGAGTAAACAGGGCGGGGCATAGCAGTAAACAAACAAACTGCTAATTAGAAACGTAGCTTGCAGAGCAGATTTTAGAGATCGTGTGCGGCATGGGGGCAAAGACGACGACGACGCGCCGCATCAAGACACACGCGCTGCACTGCACCTAAATATACGCGCACACACATACACATATACCCACGTGTTCTCTCGTGCATGTTTTATTTGTGTTTCGGTGGGATGGTACAATATGCGCCAACTTGAAACGGTTTGGTGTGTCGCTCTCTCTCTCTCTCTCTCTCTGTCTCTCTCTCGCGCTCGGCGACCTTAATTAGTGTAATATAAATTAACTGGCGCATTGTTGGTTATGGAGTGAAAACATTCTTTGCGAGCGCGCGCGATCTACTACGATAAGCCTGTAGAAACGCATTGGACGCGATGAATTTTCGAGCATATTTTTTTTCTTTTTATTGAGCAATTGATCGAGCTTAAATGTTAGTGTAATTGGAATATACAGACCCTGCATAATGTCGACGTGGAATAAAAAGGTTGTGATGTGATTTAATTTAAAATATGGTAACGCGCATTCATGACTGTGCTTTTTACGTTCCTTTGCATCGCTTCAGAAATTCATGAAATCAACATTTGTAATTGCCGTGTAAAATGAATTTCTGTTCGACTTTTTCACCGCATCGCGTTATTTATTTTTACGGTCATATATATATATATACAACAGTTCAGGATTACCCACGTTATTTTTCATTCCCACTCGTCAACAAAATAATTAATTAATTATAAATACACACACAGCCACGAGATTTTCATTAAAAATTGCGTTTATACGCTTAAGCGTAAAAATCCAACTTTCACGTCGTTTATTTTATTACGCAATACTTAAAGCGTACACATTTTTTCCCCTTTTCTTTCGTTTAGTCGTAAAAATTCCATCTTTTACGCGCGCGGGCAGCCTTACCCCCCGATGCGTCCGTCGTTTCTTCCCTTTTTTTTTGTTCCTTTCCATCTTCTTCGTCAGCATTTGAGGTGTTTTTTTCGTCATTCCTCGGTTTATATTTTCCGAGATTAGGGTTAGGGAGAAACGAGCTCTTTGCGCCCTGAAAAAATTCTTATATATAAATTTTTTGCGCAGCACTCGCGTATAGTGGATATCTGACGTTAACGTACGTGCAGTTTGTTGCATTTTCATGCGAGTCCTACCCCTTTAAAATAAGCAGTTTGAGGTTCTGATAAGGATGTTAGGATTATATAACTTTGATACGAATATTTTCCATAAACCGAAGGTCCTGTTTTACTAAACGAATCGTTATAAGTATCACTTGATTTCCTTTGCAAAATATTTACCTCTCTCAAAAATAAGTATAATCGCTGATGTATTCTTTACTCGAGACTCGGTATATACAATGACAGATTTTTGGCAAACACAGTGCAAATGAATTAAGCTTTTTTTGTTGCAGAATCCAAGCGTTTCTTCAATTAGAGAAGATTCGGGCTGTATCCATATAAATTGATAGAACAAACTGGTAGGAAGCTCGTAAAGCTCTGCGAAATACTCTTCGTATAAAATCCTGCACTTTATTGTAAAGGTTACTTCCGAGGAAAATTCAATACAGTACAGTATTCATCCAACGTATTGTTAAAGAAACGAACGTCGCGCCAGTTAACGCGTTCAGCTCCCAGCGAAAACAAACCCACGTTCATCCGCATGCAATATATATATAGCTCGGGTATAATCAACGACGCTGCACATCAGCTAAAAATATACCAACTCTCCATATATCCTACAATTACCACTGCGACACAGCAAGAAAAATGAAAGTAAAGTCGGTCCACACGCGCTGTACACGATTAAAGCCACCGGTCGTTTCCGCGGATTCGCACACACACACACACAGACAGAGGCGACATTGTAATAAACGGCGGCGGCACAGCAGAAGCCAAGCATAAGCCGAGCGTCTAATGGCTTTCAAATGCTGCTGGTGCTGTTGCCGCAAGCCGAAATAAATCAATTTAGCGACAATAATAACGACAGGGCACATAAAGAGCGCGGGGTAAAAGCTACAGAGGCTCGCGAGCCCGGTGACCACTGCCAAATCGTATATCGCAGCTGCTGCACGCGCGGCTTTCCTTATACCTGCACAATGAGAGCCTCTCTTTATACACTTATCTTGCAACGATATTTTTCTCACCTCTCTCTCACGCGTGTGGATCTAGAGAGAGACTACTTCCGGTCTGTGTACGATAGATAGTACAGCCGGGCAACAACGTTCGAGAAGACGAGAGATGTACATTCGCGTAAAAGGGACGGTGAGACGTATTAATAATAAATTTCTATTTTCGCGAATGAGACTTGGGATATTTATTTTTTTGGCATTTAGAGCTCGTTCTGCAGAGTGGACGCTGCGACAATTGGATGTATGACAATATTTCATGCGAGAGTCGCTCTTCGCGGGGATTTTCTATTGAAGGCATGGGAATATAGTTGCGCGATCGATGATGGAGCTTTTTGGATATACTGCTACTGCTGCTGCGTTGTTCTGCATTGTTGTATATTTTGTATAGCGGGACTGATAGTTTCGTTGGGAAGATTAAGCTGGCGCACGATGAAAATAGATGGGGTATATAAATAAGAGTACATCGATCGAGTTCAGAACTGTATTTGTGCAAAGATAGAATAAAGATACAAGCGAATATTTATGCATTTCTCTAATTAAACTTTTTCTTTCTCCGTCAAGAAAAGAATAGGATTTTCTTTTACTTTTCCTTTGCGTTGTAAAGAAAATATGGCCTTGTTAGTTTTTTTCTTTTACCGTACGGGCCATTGTCAGAGTTCACTTCTTATCAATAAATTTGTGAAGCCAACCTATTCAGCACTTTGGCTCAACTTTTTATCCCTCTTAACAACAATATTTTCATTCCCCGATAAATCTGTAGTTTTATACGCAAATCAGTTATGTTCAGTATCGTCCGACACGAAATAAAATTTCAAGAACAATCATCAAAGCCGGACACCGAAATCGTCGCGCCAATAAAGTATACTCCCCCTCATCGAACCGTCTCCGATGTCTAATTCCCCCTTAAAAATAGCCCACGAAGCAAGGTGGAAAACATAAAAAAAGAAGCTCCACGTGCCCTCCCTATATCCACGAAAAAAGAGAAAAGCACACACACGCGTGCAGATTCCCCAACTCCTATCAGATCCATAAATACACCTCGGCTCTCATCCTTCCGCGCCTACGAATAGAATAGCAATAAAAAGCCACTAGAGGTGGGGACTATATACACGAGAGAATCGTATTCCTCTCTACCTGGCAGATATCGCCAACGGAAAAACACGAATTTATCACGTCTTTAAAAGTGTCCTAAAAGCACATGTACCCATCACACGGACGCGCACATTTCCCCGATTAGATTTACTTCGTCGACGTCCCCCTCCACCTGCACTTCCCCGATAAATCCGTGCTGCACGTCGTCTGCACTTCTTCTCCTTCTCCTCTGCCGCTTCTACGTCTTCTTCCTGTTTTTATCCATCCTCACCATTCTATTTTCATTTCCGACGCGCGCGCGACGTCTCTCCCAAGCCCGAGAGGTTACACCAGAACAAGGTGGAAATGCAGAGCCGCGGAAATAAGTCGCGCGGACATCACCACGAGCGTATATATAAACTCGGAAATTTATATCGAGCGCCGGCAAGTGGTTACTGTCTTTTTCAAGAGCAGCTGTAGTTTCTTTTGCTTTTTTTTCTTTTTAGATTCTATTGAAGCTTTTGCATCATCGGTCGATTCTTGTTTGAGCAACAGTATAGGAGCTTCTCTAACGTGGTTCAGTAAGTTTTATCGATAACCATTTTTCACGAGATGTTTTAGAGGAATTCGATGCTCTGGAATGATGTTGAGAATTTTGTTAACCCAATGAAAATCGGAAGAACGACGATGGACAAGGGCATCTTTTAAAAAGTTTAATTCACTAAAAATAAAAACACAGATATCACCGATTTGTGTGTACAAGCGATCTTGGAACCAAAATTTATTGCTTATATATTATAAATTTTACGCAAAAACTGGTCGGGAACTACACAAAACGTGCGTGTTTGCGTATATATTATTGTACACAAAACACACAATTTGTAGCCGTGTAAATATTTACACCTATACGATGCTAAACAATATTTACCGGATCCAATGAAATATTATCTAATTCAAACGATATTTCCAAGTCTTATTCGTGTAAATACGCTCCCTGACAACAACTTGGGTAAATATTTATTTAATTCCCGATACTTATATTTATATATACATACATTTCAAGCTACACGAAGTCAAAAGCGTTTGCACACAGCTTTCACCTCATCTATGCACGGAAAAATATAAATCACGACCAAATATACACATAAGAATTCAACTAAGTCAGTGGACGGTACATCAGGGCAGTTATCCAGCGCGCTGAATTATAAGAAAAATCCCTACCGCGCAAGCATCTAATTACAGCCCCCCGAGTCGGACGAAAAGACACTCATTTCTTTCGTCGCAACCTCTCACCGGAGGGTTCGCTAGAAAAAGGTCTCTCTCGCATTCCTCAACAACTTTCTCTCTCTCTAGGAAAGAAAAACTCACCATTTCCATCTCGCAATTCATTACCATCCAGAGGTAGCGAAAGAGAGAAAAAGAGAAAGAGAGTCGTCGTGCCTCTTGCGGTCGCTCCATCGGAACCACTCGCGTAAAAGCCTTTTTCTACCCCCGCAGCAGCCCCTCCGAGAGAGTCGAGGCACACGAGCTATCAAAATATACGTGGGTGTTGTGTGTGTGTGTGTGTACGCGCGACGGAAAAAAGGCTAGAAGAGAGTGAGAGAGAGGTGGAAAAAAGGGTCTCTCGTCCTCGCGTGGCCCGCGTTTACGACGAGCCTTGTGCCGCATTTCATCCAAAAAAAAACCGAGCGAGAGAAGCGCGAGCAGAAAGAAAGAAATAAGAAAGAGAGCGAACTGAGGAGCAGAGTAAGAAGAAAAAGAAGAAGAAGAAGAAGAAGCCGAAGAAAAAGAAGCACAGTCGCGTATACAGAGAAAGATATAGAGACTATCCACGGTATATATCAGAGTTGACACGTGACACGTCGGTGGTCGGGCGGCGCGGTAGCCTTGGTTCGGCACGAACCAGCTCGCGACAAAAACGCCTGTACCGCTTCTGTGTGCCGCAGTAGTCTCGACTGCCTGTCTAAGAGTACCGTTTGCTCTCTCTCTCTCTCTCTCTCTCTCTCTCTCTCTCTCTCTCTGTCTCACTTGGCTTATCTCTCGGTCTCTCACTCACTCGACGAGCCTTACGTACGTGCGCGAGCGAGCTGTGAGAGAAGTCCGCGGGAGGTATAGGTAACAGCTGCAGTGGCAAAAAAAAAATCTCTATAATACAGAATGAAGGAGCGAGAGAGATTTTGTCGCGCCGAGTCTCTTTGATCCGACGACTGCTATCGCTGCACCGGCAGCTACTTCATAACGCGATGCGCCATTTAACATTGTGCGCATCGCGCTGAACAATCGAAAGCGCGAGACTTTCGTTGAAATTAGATAAGTATAAGCCGCCGCAGATGTGTACTTGACAATGCGGCTATCCATTGAGCCTGAACGAGTGTCTCTCGTCACTTTAAGAAAATGAAAATCGGATCTTTTACAAAAGGAGCATTGTGATTTAGATGCAATTGATATGAACGAATGCTTTTCTTTTCTATTATATAACTCGAATCATTTCTGCGCGTCTATAAACTCTAGATCTAAAACTACCCTATTAATTAAATCATAAGAGGACAGGGAAGAAAATGAATTCAACTTATAGCCGCAACGATCCATTGAGCAGCTGAGAAATTGCGAGAGAAGCATGGAAGACTCTGGCTGCAAGCTCGGAAAGTTGAAAGCGGCCGATAGGCGGAGCCCGAGGGTACAGCGAGGCGTATCTACACGACACTGTATTATAAGAAAGTCGAGACTCGCGAGACTCTACCTATATATATATATATATATATGTGTGTGTGTGTGTATGCAGGGACGTTTTATCGCGCGGCCGATTCCCGGAGCTTAATTAATTGAGCGTTAAAGTCGTGAAAGGCCGTGCGGAGTCGCGCGATGCAAAAAGCCTGGCTGCTGATGCAAGAGAATAATGTAACGGACCCAAGTGTGTGCATTGAAGGTGTGCGCGCGCGCGCAAGGAGGCGGCGAGAGTTATTTTATTAGCTCGTTTGCGCGCGACGGCCGCGATGCCCTTCTTATATGCAATGCGCTCTTGTATACGTATAGAGCGGCTGTTTTTCCTCGGTTCGCGATACACTGCAATTTCGTGAATTCGCAATAACGCTTACTTACGGCTGATTAATAACGTATCATCTATGGCCGACGCGCCGACTAATTAAGCAGCAGCAGCAGCAGCAGCAGACACGCGGCAAGAAAGAGTCGAGCCGAAACTTTAATTAAATAACAGGGCCGGGAATTGTAAAGCTTGCTTGGAAGCTGCTGCGAGAACCAGTGAATTAAGCCTCCGCGTGCGAAAGAAAAAAAAAAAGAGAGAGAGAGACACACGTACCACGAATATAGCCCCGGAGAGAACTCGGTGCGGCGAAGTAAGTAAAAGAAAAGTACTCGTATAAGAAAGAGAGAGACAGCCTTATCGTAAGCTTTAGCGGAGCTTTGCCATTTTGCCAGAGGCGGGGAGGGTATAGAGTCTCGGGGGCTCTCTGGCTTTAATTTTTCCTTGAAATTGCGGACGCGCGTTTATCGGTGTGCGAGTATATCTCGGCCTGCGGGCTTATATATATATGGCACACGCGTATATATTACGCCGAGGGGGGGGATTTATAAGAGCGCGCGCCAGTCCTAATTCCCTTAAACGCGGTCCGACACCTTTATAATGTCAGATTGCACATCACGGCTTCGCGCGCCAACACCCTTTCTTTTTGCATGGCAGTGGTTTTTCGTTGTGCGGTTGAATTTTGTGAACGGTAATGAGGTGAATAGAATTTTGTGGGTGTAAAGTTGATTGGGATTGTCTTTGTACTAATTCGCCAAATAGGTAATTTCTGTTAGTTCTTGTTTTATGTACGTTATAAGAGCTTTATTTACGAAGGATTGAGGAATAAATTAATAAATTTATATTTTTGCAGAAGAAGGTATAAACTAATATTTCAACAGTATAGTAAATTGGCTAATAGTAATTAAATACGATTATACAGTCGAAAAGTAATACCACTAAATATATATTTACTATAATTTAAAGCAGTAATCGAGAATAATTTCATCTGTGAAATATGAGGAATAATATATTGTATCGATATTCGTGAATATGAAACTATCGGATTCGACATACATCATAAAAAGTACAATTTACCAGAAAATTCAATTGAACAGTTCTCAACATTATTAACTTCAAACAATTATCAACGGCTTTAATTAATGGACACACCTTATCTAACGTCAAAATCAAACGAATATCGGTGATTATCCGCACGCGAATTATTTTTAAATATTATCTCACTCGAAATTGACGCAACCCCACCGCCTACGAGCTAACAATCATCAATGAAATATTTATCGCATGTGCACATCTGTACGCGATCCTTTGCCAATAATCGACGGAATCGCGAATGGCAAACGTAACTTTTCTTTTCTTTTCGTTCCGCGTAATCCGTCATGCAGTACTCGAACTTGACACCGTTACAAAAGCACCGTGATTACAAAACCAATATGGTATAATTTTAATTGTAGAGACTTTAGAAACGAACGCACGATAGATGTAAAGGATTATAAAAATACGAAAAAAAGCTTTGGTGTGGCGACCATCGCAATAACGTTTACGCTTACTCTTTTTGTTACTTCATGGGTAAAAGAAAAGCATTACAACGGGCGCAATGGAATAATTGCGCGTGCGTTCTTTTATTTTTCATATGTGTAGTTTAATTTGGGACGCGAGTATATACATAACGTATAAAGGCAATGTAAAAATCTTAATGAATTTTTGAGACTGGAGGGTCGTAAAAGAATTTAGAGCTCGAGAAGGACTGTTTGGAAGTGGAAATATCTGCGTTATGAAACTGAATTCACTGGTTGAAACAAAACAAAAAAGAAAGAAAGAGAAATAACGTATTATGCGTGTGCGGATATGAATGCATGGAAATGTATAAGCTTTTAAATATTAATAACTTAGTTGTTCGCGAGATGTGTGTTTAGGCATATTTTCTTTCTCCTTCGGCGCAAGTTTTTATCTGTGTTTCTATAAATGTACAGTTCACTTCTAATAATGAAATAGTTCGTGTTTTCCGAACTAAATATTAACATATGTAATCGTTCAGATGCAAATGAGACGGAATAAGTCAAAGCCATCAACCTTCTAAATCTAGTTTCAATTTCATAATAATGATGATTTCATACAAGACGCTACTATATGCGTATATACTTAGAAGCCCCAAACTCAAATAGAAACGAATTTGTCAACAAATACAAGGCAACAGAAGTCGTGCAGCATCACCGCAAAAAAATCCCATCCAAGAAAAATAGAATATATATCGAGAGTAAAGGAAACAATGAAAGCAGAGTATCAACTAGAAATAACAACAAAAAAAAAACCGCTCACTCAGCAATCATCCTACACAGTTTCGTCTCGGTATTACACAATGCAAACACATTACGAAATCCAAATAGAGATCAATCAAACGGCAAAATTCATGCAAAGCATCTTAGCAAAAAGACTAGCAAAAAGACTAGCCCGCGTGCAAAATCACTGCGTGCAAAAAAAAAAGCTCGTCCGACAAACAAATAAATATGGAAACACAGCAGCCGCAGCGAATCGAAGAGAAAGATCGTCATATAGAAGGTCGAACGATAGAATTTCCACCGAAGAGTCGCTAAAATTAAAATATTTCCCGCGCGCGTAGACAGCGAGACACTTCTTCTCGCAGAGGTTAGAATGTTGCTCTTGCCAGCGAAGGGGAACAGGGTGGGAGGGGGGAGGGGATTATAATTCGTCCCTCCCTCCCACTCTCCGCACGTGTTAGCGTCATTTCTCTCTCTCTCTCTCTCTCTATCTCTCTCTCCCTCTTTCTTGACTGCCAACCTTCGACGAACGCTCGAAATAACAATAATGCGTGACGACACGGGCGCGACGATTTTCCTCTCTACTCTCTCCATATCTCTCTCTCTCTCTCTCTCTGACTCTCGCACACACAGGTTTCGGTGCCGAGTGCCAAGAGGCGAAACAGCTGAGGGCTATCAACAATCGCAGCCGCAGCGGCCAGCATTCGTCGGTGCGGTAGTAATGCCGAGCTTTTCCGGATTCGCAGTTTCCTCGATCTCTGTGTCTGTGTCCTTGTCTGTGAATGTGTGTGTGTGTGTGTGTGTGTGTGTGAAGGGCTTCGCCTGGAGCGTATAAGCTGTTTTGCGTTGATTGGTCCGGAGGATACTGGGGAGGCTGTGAAGGGCGATTGATCGACGTGATTTTCCAAAGTTTCGCTGCGTTGTCGGTCTCGGTGCGGTGACTTTGTTGATCCGGGACTTTCACACTGCCAAAGAAACAAATTGCTTTACTTCATTGATTTCAATGAATATTATTAATAAATATTGTAAATTTTTATCTGTTATTTATTAAATACAAATCTATAACGTTTATAAAACTGCAACATTTATAATTGATGAAAGCTCAAGACTAATTTGGAATGCAATATATTTACGAATAGTCGCGGAATCTCTAGAACTTTCTCTGTCAAACAGTGATAGATTTATTTACCGGCGCAATCCCTCTATAGATCTCGAGTGCAAAAATCATAGGTGTAGAGTGTCTAAAAGCCTCGGCAAACATCTTGGCGCACTTTTGAAATCGATCTCGTATACGCGCATACATTATCCGCTGGCAACAAATGAAATCACGCGCATCGGAACTTTGTTAATTAAAAAAAAAGAAACATTTCGAAAAGGTTGTTGGATCGCATCCAGTGTAATACCTCGCGAATATTGTATCTATGTGTATAATTAATGAATGTGAGGGTTTGCTTGTGCATACAGCTATATCGAAGTGATTTGCTCGATGACAGAATTGAGGTTGGCATCTTCATTAACACACTAGTATTATAATGCTGGAGTGGCAAAATTTTGGCTATTAGCGGTAAAATATATATTCTCATTAACAGACTTAATTAGTCCGATAACGCGAAAATTTCGATGCCCTAGTAAATCCTTTTTCTTTCAGAAATTGTACGCCTCGATAAACTAGTTTCCACAATGATTCTTAAGCTTTAGCCAAATGCCGACTCTCGAAATCTCATTAACATTATCGATCCTGCTACATTTTATAATTAATAATAGAAACATGAATATATTAATACAACGAATTAAATTTAAAATGTTAACTAACGATAGATGCATATCCAATATCGCTTATGGCCTCATTTAACATTTTAATTAATGCAGCGAAAAAAAAAAGAAGAAAAATATGCTCGAACGCATCAGTGAAAAAGACGTCTGTTAACTTTTTCAATTAATCTCACGGGAGAGAAAGAGAGAGAACTTGTAATCAATCGTTGGCGAAATGAAAATCGCCGGGTTATTGTACGCTCTCGTTTGGCGTTGCTCCGGCGTAACGCGCTGACGATTCGTGTTTGATTTACCAAAGCCACCGCAAACTCCTAGGCATCTATTTATCAGTCATTATGAGCGCTTGTTTATCCTGGATTTACGATTTGTTGGCGGAGTATATCTCGGCGCAATCGTTTCTCCCTCTCTCCCGCTCTATTCACCCAATGACGCGGCGGCGCAATCACCCGGGCCGGATTTTAAATATTTGCAGTTTTATAAAAGTTTACGAGTGCTGCTGTGGGGTGCTTAATGTCTGTTTGCCCATTATCGTCTCGTTTGTTGGGATTAACTAGCCGCTGGATCTAAACCTCTCAATTTTAATGTTGGCAAATTGTATAATTTGGAGGTGCATTTAATGAGTATATAAATTCGTTCCGTTTAAAATTTAGAAAATGTTGAGCTATTTTCGTCGATGCTTTATATATATAATGTATTATTTTTTTTATTGTTTCCTTAATATTGTTTGTCGTTATACATTTAATCATGAGTTTTTATTTACTTCATTTCAGTAAATTTACAAGATACGTTATATGTTCTAGATACCGAATAAAAGAATTATAAAATAGCATTTACTGTTGAAATTCCATAAAATTTTCTTTAGATAATATAGGTAAACATTGTATCGATGTATATTGTGCAAATGTATTCCAATAATAAAGCAAATGTTTACATCGTTATCAAGAAATAAAACTAGGTTATGTGCCAAAAAAATTTTGAATTATAAAAAGAAATTATGGACATTAAATTAATCAAAAAGTTACTCGAACCGATGGCCACCAAAGAAAAACAACAGTTTAACGATGAGGTCGAAGTAGCTTTTTACGATTATTCGCTGAATATTTAGTAACAAATGGATGAATAACAAAGTTATTTTTAAAGATTTTTACGGCCGGAATAACGTAAAAAGCCTAGAATGCCCATCTTTAACAGACGATAATTTAAGTAAAAAAAGTTCTAAAATAAAAGTGTGTGTGTCCAGAAGCTTTGATCTTCCTATGACTAATGAATCACGTCGTCCAAGCATTTGTTTTATTGCTAACGAGAATAGAATGATAAAATTCATCTCGCGTGCCACGGGTGTTTGATGTTTCGAGATAAAAAGAAAATAAGCTTCGAGATCTTATGAACCAAGAGAGCTCGAGGAAAGTCTATTTTTATTTTTTTTATGATCACTTACAAACTAGCGATTCTTATCTCATCAAATCACGCTAATCACGTATAACTTAGCTCCCGAACATTTTCACCAAAAATACTTTTAATGTGTATCACCACAATGAAACTAAATCTTTTATAAGGTTTTGAAACTAAGTATGTTTTGACACGTATTTCATATAAAACTAATACTTTGATGATAATCTATTTTTTTTCTTCATTTATCGTGTAAGTAAATACCTGCAGTAAATGTTGTAGAATAATGTGAGAGAGTTCAATGTTAACAGTTTCAAATTTCTAAAAATAAACGTGAATCATACTTGTTCTAATCTTTACACACGATTCCTGATTCTCTTTTGTACAAAAAGCAAAATTGAATGTTAACGAATCCGTTTAACCATATAGAACTAAACAAAAACGAAAATCAAATAAAAAACACACGCCCATCCATTATTGTCCCTTACTATATAATGTTCTCAACCAAATCAAAGAAAAACAAGCCCTAATCCTATCCAACTCGCAAGAAGCCGTACCCTAATCGCATCCCCTATACAAGGCAAAGTAAAGGGGAGAGAGAGAGAGAGAAACAGTAGAGAGAACAGGCGAAGCTCAAACTGAAACTCTCGCGACGCGCTTCATTCAGTATAGCGGAAGCGGAGAGAGAGAGAGAGATCCTCGCAAGCTCTCCCAACCAATAGGTATACTCACACTCGCCGGCTGCAGCACAGAGTATATAGTTACGCGCTCGCTTTAATTCTCGTATATATACCGGCGCCGCCGCCTCGATATCGTGGGCTGAGACGGGGGAGACTCGAAATTTCGGGCATCTTGCCAAACTTCGACCCTTCCACCCTCGCCACTTCCTCCTCTCTCCCCTTCGCTAGAAATAGGCGGCTAATCGATAGCTGGAGCTAATTCGCCCTACCCGAGTGAGGGAGAGAGAGAGAATGCTGAGGATAAGGAGAAGAATAAGGCCGAAGAGAGAGAAAAGAAAGGGATGAGAAAGTTTGCGCGGTATTAGCTACAACCCGGAACGCCGGAATTAAAAGTTTCGAGTGAAACGTGTGTGTGTGTGTGTGTGGATGTGTGTTCGATATCGAGCGTTGGAAGGGTGCTGATTTTTAATCTAGCGCAGCGAGCCGATGTTTTGAGGGGGAGGGGGGTGGGGGGTGAGAGTGAAGAGGCGCGAGTCCGCGAGACTTATCGAAAAAGTTGGAGGTAACGAGGATGATGTATATAAGTGCGTTGCGGTGTTATATATACTGTGTGCATAGGATCGGAGGGAGGAGATTATGAAATTTTTGACCAACTTTTTTTGGGACAATTCCGTTAATGGCTAGCTTTTTAGCTAGGTCAATCCTGCTGATTATGACGGAAGATGTATGTATTATAATAAATATATATAATATAAACCTTGTTGTAGCTGATGTAAGTATAATAATTAATATCCGCGACATTATTGCAAAGCACCTTAAAATAAAGCAAACGGCTGCTAACTCGACCTACAAACGGAATTCTTATATCAATTCAACATATCAAACTAAACTCGCGACCAATAAAACTCTATGATAAATTATGATATCCGCAGCGTAATAAACTCCGCGTCGTTTCAAATCAAAATTCGCCATCGGCATACACGAGTGGGCATATAAAAAAAAAAACCAGCACAAAGTAGAAAAAAAAAAAACAACATACCGAAAGCGTTGCTCACGCATGTCGAGCCATTTCAGAAACGCACACCTGCACACACAATACACACACACATACGTAGGCAATCCGTCATACGCCTGGGCTAATGTTCCGCAATTTGTCCGGTATATATACGAAGGCGGGGCTCGAGATCTAAAATAAATTTGCCGTCACGAAGCGAGGGCCGTTTTCCAAAACCACCGCGGACGCCTTCCCCCCGTCCCCACCCTTCAAGCCTCGTGAGCATCTAACGAACTGTCGCCGTCATTGTTGCCGACGCGCGATATAGCCTCCGAAAGTGTAATAAAAGCTAAAAGAGAGAGAGAAAGAGAGAGAGAGAGAACGGGGAGAAAGGCGAAAATCCAAACTTATTATCGGACTGAACGATCGCGCGAACGCTTTTTACGATGTTTTCCGCTTTAGTGGATCTTTGTTTTACTCGCCTGCCGCCTCTTTTTTTGGATTCCCAAATGTTTTAGTTCCACCTTTTTTTTTCAGTCCCCCGGTAAATGTTGCTTGGGGTGGGCGGGGAGAGGGTTTATGAGCTCGGGTAATTGTTCGCTTTTACACCCCGACATTTATGAGAAATATTTTCGAGGGTTTCGCTTTATATAGACCGGCAGATATTTTCGATGGGCTTTAACAAGGTTTTTGCACAGAATTGCTGTACTATTGCCTTACTATCGAAAATGCTACTGAAGCGTGTACTGAACGATACAATTCTTTTTAGATTGTAACTTGCATCTTTTTGGAACTGTAAAATTGACAAGTCTAAAAATCGATATTAAGAACTATAAAAAGTTCGTGCTTGTGCTATAAGTTAATTTACTTTGACAGTTTGATGAGCTAATGCGATTCTACTGTAAAAACCAACACTTTTTCGTTTTACTTACCGTTATTAATGAACGACATTGTAGGAATAACCAATACAAATCAAATGTGCAAACCCTCGAAACTAATAGCTACGAAAATGTCTTGCCAAGTTCACGCATTCAAAGCCATTTGCTACCCAGTAAATCCCCTTTATCCACAAACCACAACATCCATAAAAACAATCGTTTTAAAATAGTTAAAGCACAAACACACACCTCCGCGCATTCAACTTAACCTGTGAAAAGTGAAAGAAAAAAAAATCGGTCAAACGTCCAGCAGTTTATGAAGCGGCACAATTTCCTCGCTGCCGTAATCACCAAACGCGATACCCGAAAACTTTAACGAGCGACTTTCGCGCATACCAATAGCGAGCAAAAGCTCCGTATTATCCACAGCTGTCCAAGTAATCCGTGTGTATGGAAGCGAGGGTGTGTGTAGGTTTGTAAGCGGCTAGAAAAGGCAGGATATTCGGTAGTTGCCAAAATCGCATTAAAACTCGAGTGAGAGAGAGAGAGAGAGAGAGAGAGAGAGGTAGAGGGAGTCGCTGAGCGATGTTCCTGTCATTAAAATGATGTGTGGCTGGCAGCCAGCAGTGGAAAGATCGGTACGAACTCTTATATCCCTATAACCGCTTGAGCAAGAGCCCGAAATATACATCGTAGTTTCTTCGTGGCGGGTATCGAGCCGTTTAGTTACCGTGGATTTTACACGTTTTTCGAAAGCCTGGCGTGATTTTTCCAGTATGTTTACGTTTTGTACTTTTTCTGCCTGCTGCTAATTGTTTGTCATACAGTTGTTATGATTAGTGATCTATCTTTGCTAAACCGGGACCGTTGCAGCTTCTTGGTAGAGAAAAAAAAGTTTAGTATCTAAATTCTCAGTATTTATCGAAGGATCGATTAAAAATAGTCGTCATAGGTTACGCAAGACATTTCAATCAAGCGATTCGCTCCTTTTCACTTTCGCTATATTAACCACGCTTTTGTAAAACGAACCGCTTTAACAAGCGGGTCTATTTTCGTATCCTTTAGGGCATTTTTCCAAAACAATTAACTCGCATATACACACTATGCGCGCGCAACGCACCTATAAGTACACAAGCACACAAAAACCTATGCAATAAGTGGATTATTCAAAAGCGAAACAACGGAGACATGAAATACCGCGCACTATATGCACATCCGACAAAATACGCAAATGTAAACACAACCCCGTTCGCGTGTAAAACAGGGAAATTATTATTCTCGATATAATGTCTCGCGGTAAGATCCTGTTTTTCCCGCGGGCTTTGCAGCTTCTTTACCGCGAACTTTATAAATTTATACAAGTGCTCGCACACACCGCACACACACAGACACGCTAATCTCAGAGCGCTTCGGTCTAATAATACAAACGCACTTGAAAATCCACACGCGTTTGGATGAAAGCCTTTGGGTACATACGTATACAGCATCTCGTTACAAGGCGTTTATAACTGACGCGTGCGATCCGTATAGTGCCAACTTTAGAAGATTGCGAATTTTTCCCACCAACTCCTCTGAACGACGTATTATATATATTTTTCCCCCAAACCTCGAAGATTTAATAAATCCGCGCCGACGAAAGACGGCCCGGCTCGCGCACACAATTTGTCATCCGCGCAAAAACGTGCCCCCTCGCCCCGTCGTACTTCTGAACAAGCGTGCACAGCTAATGCACTATTAATCCCCAAAGAGCGTCTAGAAAATATCAACGTCCAAACAAATGTAAAAATCATTTTTCAACAGCTATAGAGTATACGAGTATTATCCAAGCGAGGGTAAGAAAGGCTTCTTGCGTGCACAAAAGTATATATACATGTAGTATATACTGCAACACGGTGCAGACGCATTCATCTTCAAAGTTTCGCCTCGAGCGTCGGGCGGAACTCGCGCACTTGTACGCATTCGCGGAAACGCAACAAGAGAGCCCGTCTGCAAAGTAAGAGGGCGGGAGCCTCTTCCCCGTCGCTGGTAATTAATTTTCTCTAAAGATACCGCAAAGATGCGTCGCTCAAGGAAATTCTCGAGAGCGAAGCGCATGGCAGAGATTCCGCGCGAGCTGCCTTTTTTTGCGACTCCTCTGTCTCGCGTTACCAGATTTGTATATTTTGGGAAGTAATTATGTGTGCACGAGAAAATAGTTGCTGATCTCCCAGATGGTACTTTGTCTTTTCATTGTTTGCACTGGTACTACAGTACAAAGATTTGGATATCTTAATTTTTCGTATCCTGCTATACTTACATAAAAGTATTACTATAAGATCGTGTGCAATAAGGAATCAATTATAATCATTTTCATTCCTATATCGTCATTAGAAAATTAGACAGTATAAGATAAGAAAGTATTATTAATTAATAGAACAATCTGATTAACTGATAATATACTCCTTTTATTAAGGTTAATAATTTAATGAGGCCTGAGGTAATTTAAACGGTTATATATATGTAATTCCATAAAAGTTTAATTGCGCTGTGAATTTTGCGAATAGGATAGTAGAGCGGCTGCTTTAAATGAAATAAATCGAAATGAAAAGCCTTTATTAGTGCACTCAAGAGACGTCCATTAAAACCATTCAAGTACAGAAGAGAGAGGGGAGGGGAGAAAGGGAAAAAAAAATAAAATTATAGGAGAGAAGACGGTTGTCCCACATAATGTGCACCACCGCGCGGAATTGGATCGTTTCCGCGAAAAATGATACGATATTAAATTACGATTCGAGATACCAGATAAAGCATTACAAGTGTATTTAATACGCTCTGTATAGTGGCACTAGGAGCAGCAGCAGCAGCGAACGTCGCGCGAGACTGCCAGTCGCCTTCGCGTAAAACCGCCTTGAGCGAGGTATTAAGGATGACAGAGGGAAATAAAGGAGAGAACTATGGCTGCAGAGAAATAAGAAAAACGCCGCATCCGTCGCTGTGTAGTGAAAGACAAATTAGAGGATCGTTTAATGAGAAAGAATTTCCTCCGCTTTTCCGCGCGGTTACGGGAAATAAATTATGCGTGAAAATCGATTCGACCAGGTCTGCTTATTGATATAGAGAGAGAGATAGAGAATCGTATTAATGTGAAATATCAAGCTTAATTGAATGATTCGATAAGAGCGATTGAATATATATAAATACTCGGGAGTGATTTCCATTAGATTTATTAAAATTATCTCGTTGCAATTGCATTAGTTTTATTTCATAGATGTGTATTTTATGTAGGAAAAGACAAAAATATAGATATTTCTGCAAATAAATGTAAGACCTTAGTTGGAATAATGGTAGTGAGAGAATTTAATGAATTCTTTGATTACAATGTAATAATTTAGCTACTCATTGTAGGTACTCCAAGAAACGCCTGCAATTAGCATACCAGTAAAAGCCAAGTATAATAATAAAAGAAATTAACAGGGAATATACATATGTATATATAATGGTTCAGGGACAATGGGTTATACGTCTAGCGCGAGACTATATAGAAAAATGAGAAAATTAACGTTAAGTTAAGAGCAAAGAAGGAAGGCGAATGGAAGATACGAGAAGATGGAAAAAAAATCTACCCTGGGTTAATTAATTAAAGGTTAATTATTCGTTAAAAATGAGATAATAAATCCAAGCGGGCAAAATTTTTCCGTGTCTTTAAGAAAAGGATGTTTTAATTAGCCACCGCGATATGCACTTAAATCACCGACATTTTATGAATCACCGCAAATTACTTGAAAAAAAATCAAACTCGTTCAACAAAATTTTCGTTCGCAAAACCATCTCGTTCCATCCGAAAATAAAACTGCTAAACAAGACGAAACAAAGTATAACTACAGCCAAATTATTTCGACGGTCGCGACGTAATTCGAGAATATAAAAAGCCATCAAGCTCGCTTAAGTAGAATTCGCCCGCTACGTGTAGCCCCCGGAATTTTTCAATTGCCCCGAAAAAGGGAGAGAAAACGAGAAAGGCACCGACTGCCATAACCGTAAAGCTAATAGATATAGTCGCAGGCGTATATATATATAACTGTGTATAACTGTAAGGCGGGGGGAGAGGGATGGCAATAAAGGCAATAAAGAAGCAGCGAAATAGGAAAAGACGAAGACGGACAAGACAGTGGACAGCAGCGGGAAGTATAGAAGAGAAAGAGCGAGAGCGAAAAAGATGAGAAAATAGAAAAATGCCTGGGTCTGAATTACTTGGCCACCAGCAAGCGTATATATACACCGGTTCCTCCAACACAGCAGAAGCAGCAGCTGCACGCTTTACTTTAAACTCTGTCGTTCTTATTTTCTCGAGAAAATTTCTTCTCCCTCTCTCTGTCTTTCTCTCACGCCCACGTGGCTTTCCTGCGGGCGCGACACGACGGGAGGGGGATTCTCTCGATTGCTCATGTATGCAATAAGCGGCGCATCGTCCTCCCTTGGATTGTCATCGGGGGCGCCGTCGAAATGATCGAGTTTACCAATTCCGCGCCGTCCGTCGTCGTCGTCGTCGCGTGTGAGTACTTGGGTGCGCTAGCTCTCTTTTCTCCGCTCTCTCGTGCGCGACCTTGACCCGCGAGCGAATTTCCGCGAACCTTGTAAACTACCACTAGCTCTCTCTCTCTCTCTCTCTCTTATAACTGGCTCGTTTTGTGTTTCCCCCGGCCGTTCTTACAAGTCTTGTGCACGATGTTGTTGTTCCTGATGTTTTTTTCTCTCTCTCGCCAGCTCGCATGTGTACCGTGCACGTAAGTATATATATATACAGCGTGAGCAATCTTTTGCTCGAGTGGTTCCGTTTGTCCAAACCCTTGGATAATAACAGCTAGAACTTCGTGCACGAAACGTTGGATTGAATTTTCCTGCATAAAACTGGACGCGCGTTGATGGAACGACGCGAAATCGTTCGATAAGTACAAGAGCCGAGGGTCTGATCAAAGGGTTGATGCTACCTATGTGCTCGTGGAAGAGTTGTTTGCGAATAACAATGCCATTGAGAAAGTGGGGAGACATCTTGCGCACGGTGGAAGATTCGGTTCGATTATTTCGAATATGAAGGTCATCGCGGGGGGGTATATAGAGCGGCTACTATTCCATTTCAATTTGTGTAAGTAATTGATGCGCGCGCTCGCGGGGAAAGGGATGGTGGGATAAATATAGCCACCGTCAGCCCCCAGAATCTGCGAGGCGCATCGTGCATAAATTATTACTTGAAGAACAATCGATTTAGCAGGGCGCTCGCGGATACACGTCACTTTTGATGAGGGCATCGCGAATTACGTGTAATTTCGCAAGGCTATATGCAGCGCCGCTAAAACTCTTCCGTTCTCAGTCTCCGTTATGCTTAAGAAGGAAAAAAAATCACACAGACAGAGAGAGAGAGAAGTTTGCCGCGTATTACAAATTCATAGCTCGCGACTTGTTAACATAACATTAATAATGCGAATAGGCGCTTTGCGCGAGCTCTGCAAAAGTTAGCGGTACAACCATAAAATTTTATCAGTATATCCGGGAAAGCCTTAAACTATGAGTCACGTTCGAAACTATGTAATATTTTTTTTTTTTTCCTTCATAAAATAACTCGCACGTGTAACGTTTTACGCCCGAGATGTCAATCATTTCTTTTGACTGAATATCTTACACGAAATAGTGTCGAAAAATTAAAATCATTTGTTTCGGTGAAACTCTAGAAAGCGCTAAATTATGACACCTACACACGAAGTTTAACATCCAATATTGTCTAAACATCGTTAAATGAGCACAGAAATTAATTAGTCTTTTAGCTATTCTTCTGAGAAATATTTCTTCCTTTTTTTACACGCAATCGGTCGTTTTAAGTAAATACAATGATTCTGTCTCTTTTTTTCAGTTCAATGCCAATTGAATATAAGTATAAATGTTAATCAGTCCAGTCATTCATACAACTTTTATTACTTCGTTTATTTTTACTGCCTCTTTCAAGCATTAACAAACATTTCATAAAATATTATTACTTCATTGTACCAGAACTTCATTCAAATTCTATGCCGCATATTCCAAGCTACGTATTCTGAAATGAAAGCAAAACACGCAAATATAGGGACAACAAAATATCAACAGTTCTAGAAAAACAATCGCTGGCTATTGAAGCAAAAGAATCACCGATATATTCTAAACAATCACGGAACAATGTTTTCGGTGTTGTCGATATAAAGCGTATGATAATAACAAGCATATCAAGTGAGGATTGAGTCTGACGCTGCCTGAGCACAAATGGGATTTCTCCATCCATCACAATGTCACTCTTCTCAAACTTTGCCGACGCATAAATTTTTAACAACCACTCGAATTCCGACGACTCGTCTTTATTCTATCGCCCCTACGATTTTGCACACGAAGCTCGATCCTGTATATAATGTATCAAGCACAAGATCAAGCGTGCAATAAAAAATTGGAAACAATCTAAAGGAAGAACTGCGAAATTATGTCCAACAAATATTGAAAACCAAACTTTCTTCTCTTCTCATCAATCATTATACTCAAAAACTAAACATATATATATATAAAACATTAACTATTATTCCCTGTGGGAAGTAAATAGGGGAACAAATGATCGATAGTTTTCGTATATCAACGACTAATAACACAAGTATACAGCTAAAGATCTGTTGACGGACAATTTCAACATCGTCAGAGTGACGCTAACGAAATACCAACGAGCACACGAACCTCAAATCATCCCTATATATATAAAGCAACGCAGGGCGATAAAGCAAACTCTTTTTTCCTCCCTCATGCCCGCAGTATTCTTTTTTTTTCCTTTCGTTAACGTTCATTCGTCAAGCCTTATCGAGAGCACTCGATCCAGGTAATAGTGGCGATTCCCCCTACTTGGGCTTCGAGAGATCGCCCTCTTAGATTAGGATGCCGATATGAGCGCCACTTAATGTAACGGCTCGCGGAGTAATATACTTATATAGACGAGCTGACGGGCTATATTCTCTCTCTATCTCTCGATACTTATATACTTCCGTATTTTTTCCCTCTCTGATGTATATATACATTCTTTCTCTCGTGGGTGGAGTTAATGGTCGCGGATATGTTAATTACACTCGGTGAGTGTTTTATGGCTGTTTCTTGCATTCGCTATATATGATTAATTGGTGAATTAAAGTGTGTGTCTGTTTTCGCGAGATAGGGAAATATGGAGATATCGACGGGGAGAAATTTTAATCGTTAAAGTTCACGGAAAATTTTCGCAGAGAGAGGAAGTACTAAAAATGTGCGAACCGCATTTTTCGAGCTTCGACCTGGCTCTTAAACTTTCAAATATTTTCCCCCGTCTTTTACGATTTCGCAAATGTAACATTTTTATTTTTCACTTTTCATTCTGATCCCACGGCTGCAGATGAATAACGAATGATAGATAAAATATACGAGGCAATTTAAAATTTTTATCTCAGGTTTTTAAGGTTCCGCTCGTCTAGCGAACGTCATAAATGATTATCAAAAGGAATTATCGTTTTATATAATATAATTTGACGTTCCGATTAAATTCTGGAAACGAAATAAATTACTATACTGAAGTGCGTAATTTGATTCTTATCAATAGATCATAAAAATGTAACATTTAAAATAAGTTTGTTGAAATTCTCGATTTTGTATAACGTATTAATTTTACTCAGTCTTGAGGAAAAATGCTGAGAACCGTTTTTGATAACTTTTCTTGTATTATGTAGTTTATTTTTTTTTTTTTTAGATTTTTATTTATTTGAACTTATTGTATTTTTTTATATTTTTGTGTTCAGTAAAAGAAGTTTACGAAAATAAAAAAAAATTGTTTATAAAATAAATAAGAAAATGAATGTCTCTGGCCGTAATAATTCATATTACATACCCACAAAAAATCACTTTGTTGCACGATAGCCAGGCAGAAATGTGAAAGCCTCATACTCCAAAGAACTTGTCATTGCAGAATATTATTTCATACGCAGCCTTTGAAACACATTTAATATTGTCCATGCAAATATTATTCATAACTGAATTTCTTTCCATAAAATGAGAAATGAGAAAAAAATTTCACCGAGCATATCTCGAATGCAAAACTCTCTTGATGGGGGTAAACATATTAAATATTTTAGATATCCATTATTTCGATACTTCTAATTGCACCTTTAACCTAACTCCAACATAAAATATTTCGATACAAACATACCCAAACAAAAAAGCAGCATAATATATGAATCGATCAACGACACACGCAATTCTCTCAATAAGAAGCAGCATCGCAATGTATACCGTTAAACTCCGTCTCAACCCTCGCTTGCCTGAGCAGAACAAAGAAAAAAAAAGGACAGGATACTCGGATCGTTACAACAAAAAAAAAGGACTCAAAGGCAAGGCGGATCGAAGGAAAGTGCGCTCTCGCACGTTTTCCCTCGGAAGCGTTAACTTGAATTTCGCGAGAGTTACCTTACCCAACGCCCGTAGTACTCAGATGGAGCTAATGGACGACCACTTCTTCGGGGGCTCTTTGAAAAACTTCGGCCCGATACGCTCCGACGATCTCAGGGACAATTAGCTACATTTTTCACGAGAGAGACTTTCGCCCACGCGCTCAGCCCGTCCCAGAACCTCTTCGCTTTTCCTACCCGTTACATTTTAATATAAAAACGCGAGACGTTGCATGGGCCGATTGCCGAAAAGTAAGTAGAGGAGTTTGTTCTTGGGCTGCTGGAAAATTTATGGCAGAGTTTGCGAGAGTCGAGTTATCTGAATTTCCCTTTGGGGGATATAGAACTGGGAAAGAGCTGGGGAAAAATTTAGTTTCCGCGCTGCAGTTTATTGCCGATGCGGATATATCTGCAGCTTTCGAGAGATGCATCTTGATCGCGTCCTTATTAGATTTCCGTCGATCTTTTACGCGTCGTTTTTTTTTTCTTTTTCTTTTGTTTTACATTAATTGTAGCCGTTGGCCTTTTACTGCTTGGAGAAATAATCTATCACTTGTTGCGAGAAATTTCTCACTCTTTCGACCGTGTAAAAATCGATTTTTCACGTTTAAAAGTGCCGTACTGTTCCTTTCTAACATGACCTTGCTTTCTGCCATAGGACGGAAAATGAACCTTTTAAAAAGTCTGTAATGAAGGCGTATCGTTGAAAAAAAGTACGTCGAATTCACAAAATCAATAATCAAAATTCTGATCGCCAGCGATAATGACGCCCATGTCACACGACTAATCAGTTTTCGGGTAAATCGGTTAAATTATTACTGGGATATACGTGAATTCATTTCATTACCTCATTAATAATTTATCGAAAATATCCAATATCATGTTTGTCCGACGCACTCAACTTGCGCTTTGTAGATGGAAAAGCACGTTCATTAATGTTTATTAAGAGTATATAGGAATATTAGTTATAACTAATTGGGACGCAAATAAAACGGTTTAATTAATTATTAGTTGACTCAATTATTTCATGTAATCCTGTGCTTGTTTTTAGGCAACTTTTTGAATAATTATTTATATCTGAATCATATATTTAGATCTGTAAGGTTACTTTTCAAACTGCGAAAGAAAATATATTAATCTTTTTAATGGAATCGATATGAAAATATTACGAAGCATTCGTATCTAATTGCACTTTTCTCCGTATCGATGCAAGAAAATGTATTTGCGAACTCTTCATACACTACAGCTAACTACACGTTCTCTTGGAAGCGATAAAAACTAATGTTCCAATGAATCAAATCGCATTAAAATTCTCATTTACATGCGTTATTGTACGATAATAATTAAGTCGCATTCGTTCGATGCCCGAGCATGGAAAAATAGTATGTATATAATGATTGTTTTCAATTTACGACGGTGCATTCGTTGTGCTTTACACTTTTACGACTAATTTTCATTACACCGTTTATTAGTCACAGTAGTTAAATGGCAGGAAGTAACGCCGAAGGACATTTTCCGCGGAGCGATAATTTGCAAAATAAGCGTTCGGGTGATTTTATCTATTTTAATCGATCGACAAAACCTGCGTGTGTGTGTGTGTGTGTGTATGCGCCTCCTTTAAAGGAAAAAAAAAGAACGAACGAACAGAAGAGAAGTAACGGCAAAAGAGAAAAGAAGGTTAAAGTCATGAAAAATCGATAGACCTTTTCTTCCTTTTCGCGCGCGTTTTTTCACGATAAACCCGTTATGTCAATCGACATCCAAGCTTTTAGTACACTATAAATTTTTCGTCGCGAAACGGCTGATTTTTATCTTGAAGAAAATTGAAAATTGAAAAACTCGAAGAAAGATTAATTCAGCTCTAGAAGGTAGATTTGTCGACGACATGAAATTTTTCTTCGTTATATTCTTATAATTGTTCATAAATAATAATTTATCATCGTTGAGGCTAGTATCTAATCATCATTTATCCATTATTGTTTCAGATACATCGCTAGAAGTTACGAGGACATTGCAAAAGGTAAGGATAGTTCAAATCCTGAACTTTTACTTTGAATTAGGATATTTGAACGTTATAGCGGCACACAGTTACACAAATGTAATTCTTGCCACAATGACATTGGGGGAAAAGATAATGGGAAAAGGCAAAGTTCAGGGTCGAAGCGTCATCATCGAGACCTCGGTTGGAGGCGGCCACTTAAAACTGCAAATCCGAAAAATTCAATCGCTGATAAAGTCCGACATAAGCAGTCTCGTTCCTTCCTCTCCTCCCCAATCGAGAATCAATGACACAGCGCGATGCACACAATAAAGGAACCGGCTACCGCCGCGCGCCACCACAAAAGAATCCGTGAGCAGCGAGGGAAAATCCCCTTTCCTCATCCTCCTCTCCCCCCCCCCGAAAAAAGGCAGAAAAGAAAAAGCAGAGGAAGAGAGCTGTGGAACCTCGTATAACCGAAACGCCTCGTGTGGAGCATAAAGTCGCGCGTGGATTTCCGCGGAGAGATAGAGCTCGACGAGAGCGGGCACCACCGCGATAAAGGTCGATTTATCGGCTAAGAGAGAGAGAGAGAGAGAGAGAGAGGGAATCTCTCGGTCTCTCTCGCCAAAAGTCATCCGACATATTACACTCCAAGGGGAAATTAACGTCGTAAAGCGCGAGACCCGCGATAATGCGCACCCGGCTACATCCTCTCCCACACACACGTATAAAGCGAATAATCACACACAGATATAGGTTTACGTGCAGTAGGGGGTTAGTTCTTGGAAAAGTATAAAAGGAGCCGAGAAGCGCTCGCACGGGAAACTTTCGGGACTTTGGCGAGGATCTTCGAGATGAATTTTTTAGAGGAGGGCGGAATATCTTAGCTGCTGCTCTTGGCGGGCAAACTTTTATACTGGGCCAAGCGTAACTATGTGTGTGTGCGAGAGTCGCCGGGACTACCAAGTTCGGCGGCATAAATAAGTGTGTATAAGGCGAATAAAGTTGAGAGCGGACCTGTCGGCTCGAGGTACAGCGAAAAGATAAATAGTGCGAGTTAGAGAGTGCGGGAATATAATTGCCTCGGGGAGAGTTTTTGAAAATTTCCTCGCACTCCGTGTCGATAAGAATTGTCGCTCTCGATGAAAATCAAGTGTCACTTTCACCGGGGAGGGGGGAAATTTTCAGTTCCATTCAGGGAAAAGTAAATACTTGGCTCCCGGTCGAAACTTTTTTACATACCGGCTAGCTGACCCGACACTGTCTTTTCCACCGTAATGAAACGTTAGTGATCTTATTCCAGCATTTCTTATTTAATTCATGTTACGCTTATTCATATTAGTTATTATAAACCATATAATCTCAACAGTTAATAACTGTTTTCGAGCCTGCAAATTTCCATTTAAATCTCACGTGTCGATTATGAATATTTAAACATTCTTATCGATGTGATAAAATCGTGTAAAGCTTGATTAAAAATTCATTGATTTATTCCTGGAATCAATCAACGGCACACCAATTACACGTGGTGGCTTAATGAGGACACAGTGAATGAACAATAATTGATAATTCCATAAACTCGAAATGGACGACACAAGCAGCATTGAAATTGTAAATACACTTTATATCACTTTAAATAGACGTGCTCGCTCATGTAAATTTTGCCAAATCTTTATTGATGTCAATATTACCCTCTTGCAGTATTAGCGGTAATCCACCTAACCGTACCAATCATCAAACACAGCTTTCGAATAGGAAAAACTGTTAACAAAAGCATATACGCTACTCTATTAATAGTAGCGCATTCGCAAAAGTACCCAATCAAACCTAATGCACCGCTAAAGTAATAAATCGCGGATATAATACCTATCCGTGCACCGCTCTTAATCACTAAAAATGGATCTCAATTAAAAAAAAAACGAATCTCTCGTCCAAACTCGTCCATCCACTAAATCCCATCCTCTCCTCTATTTTCACTATCCACCGCAACTCGACTAATAATTATTAATCTCAGCTGTTTAACGTCCCCCTCGGGCACCAGCAGCAGCAGCAGCAGCGGTAAAAAGAAAGTCCAAGAAAGCGTCGCGCGGCGAATAAAACGCGGGCAAAATTTATGAAGCGCAATTTATGAAAGAGAGAAAGAGAGAGAGAGGGCGAGAGAGTGAGAGAGAAGGAAGAGAGGAAAGGGTATAGAAGAAAAATCGATGGTCCCTCGTAGATTTCAGCTTGGCGCGCAAAAGGAAGGAAGGGCTGGATGTTAGAGAGCCGCTAATTACCCGGCAAGAAGTAGTAGTCGATGCTAAAGGTCCTTGGCTGCATCACGGACGTCTAGCCTTTCTTAAAGGTCAAGGAATACTTTTGTGTGTGTGTGTGTGTGTGTTAGTGTGTGTTAGTGTGCCTCGCTGCATCTTTCATGAGATCTACGTTGAATTAATCAGCGGCCATACGATTGAGATCGACGCGCGTCGTCGAGGGATAAAAACGACTTTTCCTTTCCCCCAGTCCCGCTTACGCGGTTAAATGGAAATCAGCGCGGGTGTAGTGTGGATATATGCTTTCGACGATTTTTCGATATATATAGGGTGTGTATAATAAAGAGCCTTGAGCCGAGGCAGGGGAAAAACCGAGCGCGAGTTACTTTTTGACTAAAGAGTCGATGCTGGGCTACGATGCCGCGGATCAGTGCAAGTCTTTACCCGCTAGTCCATGAATGCGCCGAGATCGAGGAATTTTGATCTTGGAATATGAATTTTCCAACCGAGACGGAGTGAGCTCGAGCGTTTTCAGGGACACTTGCAAGCGCGCGGGACGGAAAGTACTTCTTCTTCCGACTGTCGGCTCGAAGTTCCTCCCGAGTGCTTTTCTTTTGCCGAGTCATTTGGAACGTTTGATTTAAACGTTCTTCCTTATGCAGCCTCGAAATAGTAACATTTGTGTAACAAAAAAAAATGAAAATATAATTTCTATCGTAATTCTATTAACGCGATCGTTATTTTTCGCTCCGAGAGATTTCAATGTAGAAAATGAAAAATGACCAGCTTCGGTAATTAAAAATAGATTAATTTGACTCTGCTAAAATTTAATTACACTTTATGTATCTGGTACGGTTGTCATTTTGGAAACCTATACACCCAGCCGTCAAACGAAATTAAAAGAAACTTATTAACATTGATTTACAATATTATACACCATAAATTTCACAAAGACCGCACACGAACTCCGAGAATTATTAAATAAATCATCTTTCTATAATGAATTGTAAACTAGCTCAATATTAATTATTTATTAAATATTCGAGCTGTATAGATTTTGCGTTAATATACTTCAAATGATATTCCTGGAGAAATTTAATTAAGCTCATGCAAACTCAATTAAAAATTCTATCTGTCACGGCAGGCTATCGAAGCCTATATCATTATTTCAGACATCCTACATAATTGTTAAAATTATTGAAATACTACGCGATATGGAATGCTCTACCATAATCGACAGTAGACTCGAAGCACTTATAAATAATTATCATAATTTTACATTTGTATTTTCTGCATCGCTATCCTCGCGCGATAATTTAATCCGCATATAAGTACATACTGTTATAAAGGTGTACGATATTCGCCAGTATTAAAATATTAAAATTCAACTTCATTATTGCTTAATTGAATTGCCATTATTAAAATTAACGTGCAAATCGCATTATCTATTAATGAAAAATAAATATATAACAATTCAACGGTAATGTACATATTAAGATTATTAAATCCACTAATGAGGTATTATTATTGATTCGAGTAAAGTTCTTTATAATTACAAACGTGCAATAAGTTTCAATGTAATATTGAATAAGCAGATTTTTAACCTTAAAGTTGAAATTTTTCTATGAGAAAACTTTGTATTGGAATAGAATTTCAAATATAGGCCACTGTTGAACCAAATTCCGTACCCCACCAAAATATCAAAAGTAATCCAGAATTTACTACCCACAGCGCATGTACATACACATTACACAGCGCCATAAACTAAAGTTATTCGCATAGACATCGAGCCCACTAATAAAAGATGGTAGCATGAAACTTTAATCCCATATTCAATTCATGCTATACTCCCCACACAGTCACGCATCTAGACGCACACATGCACACAATAGCTAACTCATATAGACGACTGGGCACACGCACTGGTATTCTATAATTTTCTATCGGATCGTACATTTTCCCTGGGTATATACGCGCAATTCGGCCCTACAGCCAATATGTGCCAAAAGCCTAATGGCCGGTGTCACACAGCTCGCGTGTGTATCGGTCCTGCACTCTATATATATATATATAGCTGCTGTTCATTCGTGCCGCGCATGAAAAATGTATGGATCGAGTCGAGATACATGATTGTCCGCTTTCGGCCGCTAGCGGGGGAATTAATATTGAAAGCTTCGCGGCGATATTCTATGGCTCGTTCGGGATTTCCATATATATATTCTTCAGCTGCGTGCGTGTCGATATTTGCTGATAAATATCTCAGACTGCGACTCGTTTTCTCAGGTGAACGATGCGCGTAAAAATGTCATTGTTTTTGTAGCGAGGTTAATTATAGAACGGGGAAAGGAATATTTTCGTATCACGTATAGATGGTGACAAGTGTTTCGATATTAAATATTATTGGACTATTGGAGAAAATTATTGGGAATTAAATTAATATACGTTTGATGCATTGTTGTTAATGTTGTCTATTCATACTGTGAATAATACTGTAGTAGTTGCAATATGGTCTGCAATGAAATATTCGCTTTTTAATATAAACATTTTTTTAAGACAATTAAAGTTATCAATTTCCGGATTTTATGAAACATTTATTGAAGCACTTATTTTTCTTCCTAAAAAAATTATAGTTTACAGCTACGGGCGCGGACAAATTTTCGAGCTTATACTGTATTATTGACTTTTCCAGTTTCCGTCGTCAAACGGAAACTCCTAAATTACATTCTTTTTTTTTCCTGATTAAATTCGTTCCAGCTAAAATGTTTCAGATAAGCTTTTATTACTCTCTTTTTATAACTTATAAAAAATGATTGCTCGAGCTATGTCGAAATAACTAGATCTTTACATATTGCAATAAATTTTGAAAAATTTTAATAATGATAAGTTCGTCCTACTAATTAAATTTCTTTTATCTTTGAATAAACTTAATTACAAAATGTACACAGTTTCATCTAGTTCAAGAATCTCATTCATGTTAAAACACCTTAAAATTTCATTGTCTTTTCTCCAGTATGATCTTCATGTTTATCTGCATAACTTTAATTGCATTCGTATATAAAAGTAAGATTTAAAATAAATACCTTGAAATTTGTGCACTATCTACTTTAAAAAAAAATTAATAAATTCAAGAGGATATTTACTTCATTTAAGGTCTACTTCTGTTACTCTAATTAAAAGGAATAATTCTCTATGCCCCTTTTACTATTTAATTACAATATCCTTTGCTTTAAAGATCGTAATAATGGTTGCAATAATCGGCGACTTTGAGTAATTATAGCGTTTGCTTTATAACTCAGTTACGCGGCGACCCAAAAGCAATTTTCATTGAAAATATAACTGCATCTGGGTGATTGGCATATCTCCGTCTTGACCTGCGCGAGCACTCAATTTAGCATCAAACAGGAGGCAACAAAGTTCGCCCAGCGAGAGAGTAATTGCTCGACATAGAATCCATCCACACAGAGAGCGAAGTTTAAGACATTGTCCCCAAGACGAGGTAATCAAAATCAAGTTAATCAAGCGACTTTCTTGACTTTGATACTAAGCGTTTGTTGTGTACCCTCAAATTACTTGACATCCAGTACCCCCCCAGAAACATGACTACATTGCATTCACATAGCGCAAATCTTGTTTGAAGGAGGGGGGAAACTTTGATGCTCGCATAAAAACAAACATTTACCGACACGACGAACCGTGAATTACGATCGAGTTTAAATCTCCGAAATTCCTCGAAATTAAAAATAAACTAATTCAAGAGGGAGGAATCCAATCCGACGCGGAGTACAAATTGACTTTCTTGGATTAAACTTCAGTCGGATTTACACTTTACCGTCCCAAACCGTACAAATGTATAAAAATATTCGATAAAAGAGAATCTTGCTTTACTTTTAATGCTTCGGATGCGACTATAGTCAGATATATATATATGTACATGAAGCATCGGGGGATCATAAAGTAAAGGCACTAAAAAGCGCGCCACATTTTTTAATAGATAAAGTAACGATCGTTTTATTTGCGGCTGTATAAAATACGTTGATTTGTGTGCTTTACTATGGTTTGCTACGAGTGATCGTCGGTGTAAATGGGAATATGAATTTTACGCCGTTATTGAGATATATATATACATATATATATATCAGCCGCATATATCTATACACAGGGGAACTGCAGAAGCGCGGCCGCAGACCTTAAGCTTCCTTCTTTACGACGCAATGTCCCGCGTGTAGCAAATATCGCGTGTCGAATAAACTTCACGCGAACTGAGCGATAAAAAGCCAATTAAAAAAAGTGAATTTTTGAGAGTGCAGCTGAGTCGTCGAAGCTACAAGCTTTAAAAGGTAAATAAACCTCGGCCGACGTGGCGCAACGATAAAAGTGTGCTTTATTCCCAACCGATTCTCTGATCCCGGCAAAAAAATCGTCAATATATCCATACGTTTAGCTCTGCATTATCGAAGGATGTCCCATTTGGATTCACGTATGCGCACTGGAGAGATTTACAATAGCGACGAATCGCGTTACAAGTCGAGAGTTGAATTTTTACCGATTTGTCCGCAGTGTTAGAAATATAACCCTTTCGAATACGTATATTCTCCCCGCGATGCAAACATCATTTCAGTCGGGCAGCAGCTGGGACTCAAGATCGACAGCTTGAAGAGGCCGATCGAGTGCTATACAAGACGGCACAAAATCGATCCGGAATATTTCCTATATATATATATAACCAGCAGAAAGAGCGAGGGAGAGAGAGAGAGAGCTTGGCAACTCGCGAGGCGCTTAAAGATGATTTATGACTCTGGCGTCCGTTTACACGTTAAATTTTTCTTTACGAGCAAAAAATCGCTGGAGGAGCGCGCGCAAAGGAAACTCCCCGATTTCGTCAATCAACTTCGCCAGCGTGTATGTGTGCGGTATATGTGTGAGAAGGCAGAGCTGCGCGCGAGGAAAAATACACGAGGATAAACACACTGCGAACGACGCACACTCGAGAAATAAAAAACGCTGCGGCAAAATTTGTCGCAATGTTGGCTTCTCTTGCACTCGAGGATTTCACGAGAGAAGAGCTGCATCTATATATTTTCGCGCGATCATATTTTTCCAAAGATATTTTTATTTTCAATAATCTCGCGTATTTAAAACTATATATATATATATAATTTTAGTTTATCGACAATTTTAGTACATATATAAGGTATTTATACAAACCGCTGCCTCTAATAGAGTGGATTCCTAAATTTCGGAAATGCTTCTAATCAATGCGCCTTATTCTTTTTGTGCAATCATTGAACGAAACGCGGAAGCGTATTAGTAGGCGCAACTCGCCAGCACGTGAATTGCGAAATCCTTTGAATTTCAAGCCTGAATCGATCGCCTTAACGAACGCGCGCCCGCGCCACTATATATACCAGAAAGTTAATTAATCGCTCGTATAAATCAAGTTCAATCGATCAAGGTAGGGCGTTGACCATTGTAACTCCCGCGCAAAGGAAATAGAGGGCAAAAAAGGAGAGAGAGAGAAAATCAAGGGGGTATACAAAAGAATCGACACAGCCATCAAATACAGCCACGCACTCAATTAACGATCGGCCAACATCAGACTCTGCATCAAAAGCCCTGCGGACGCTCTCAAAGTGTACACACACACACACACACACACATGCATACGCTTTGAATCTATGCATGCTTTGTCTGTCTCTTGCATGGCGCGATGCGGCTATAAAGAGAGCCACAGCTCGGCTCTGCGTAATCGTCAAATCTCGAAATTACCGCGCGCGTGTTTATTTATGAAAGCCGAGAGACAGAGAAAGAGAGAGAGTATCGGCTGTTTAGTCGTTGCCCAGCTCGCGGATATTACACTTTACTTCTCTTAGAGCTTTTAGTCCGCTAATGCTGCACGCCACTCTTTTTTAATGCCGCGCGGCCGGCCGCGGTGTTGTTTTTATTACAGCTCGACTGTTTGCTTTCGTTTGCGATGTGTGCCACCGCGGGACAGCTGTTATAGTGTAACGGTGTGCGAAACGATTCGGAACGAATTGCGAATTTTAAAGTCGACGATAAATGCGAGTTTGATACGGATTACGTAATGCACCTTGTATTCTTGCGCGGGTGCATCAATTCTACCTGCCTATATTTTCGTTTATTCAAATATCAATGGTAAAGCGGGAATTTATTTATTGCAATAGCAACAGTAGTCCATCTTGCGGTATTGTATACTGTTACAAAATAATTGATTTAACCCATCGACGCCCAAGAACCCATAAAATTAACATAGCTAAAAGAATAACATGTAGCGGATATACTTTATTAACTCCTTATTTATTCACCGGAATAATTCCATTTCTCTTGAGGGATATCGTTCAACGTCGATCCCCAATTTTTTCGCTCCGCATAAGTTCTTATTAAAGAACGGCGAAATAGAATCCAAAGTTTGCATTCGCTTGTATAAGTATATTTGACGAGTATAGCAGTCCCCGCGTATATTTGAGGCTCCACTGAGCCGCGGAATAAACGATGAAGCAGCACAGGTTGAGGAAGGGCAGACTGATAGATAGACCGAAAAACGAGAGACGAATCGAAGGGAGAAGAAGAGAACGAGAGAGAGAGAGAGAGAGGGATATAGCGAAATCGTTGGTGGCTACCAGTCGCGTGTAATTCAAATTTATGACGACTTCTCCGGGTGTCTGTCTGGCTCTCTCTCTCCCTTTTCCCGTTATCGGCTATAAGGTGTCCGTGAGACCGTAAAAGTTGTGCCGTATCAGCAGTGTCTGGCCAACCGAAGTTTTCATTGAATTTGACAGATTGCGAGTCGGTGCGAAAGTGTCTTGAGCGGTTAGTACATCGATGGACATGCGTAGTACGAAAAGAAAAAGCAGTAGATTTTTTGCTCGATTAACGTCGACCCTATGGAACTCTATCCAGAACTGATTTCATATACTATTCTCTGTAAATAACTACAAGTAGTAAAGGCATCCAATAATAACACTGCCCCCCCAAATGCTGCTATCCGATGCAAATGCAGTGATTGATATTATTCCAATATACAAAGCACATTCAGTGCTCGGAGTGAGCGACTGCGTATTAAGTATATATCGAAAAACAAAAGCACAGGTTGCGAAAATAAACTCTCGAGTCCACGCATTGCGACGCCCGATGACGTCACCGCGTCACTGACAACTCCATTACATTATTTCTTTCGCGTCGCGGTGACGTCATCCCCCCGCGGCTCAACGCGTATTCTTAATCTCTCGCAAATTAAGTCGTCCGACCGAGCGAGAGATAATACTTTGGTATACGCCAGATCATAAGCCCTCACGCACGTAGGGGACACTGCAGGCATGGCTGTGATTGATACGATACACATCTCGAGCTGTGATTCCGGCGCTCTCGTGCATTATGAAAAGCCCGAGTGTGTTGACCCCCGCACTGCATATCACGAGAATCATTCCATATTTACAAACGTCGATCAAGCTGTCGCACATTTTTTTTTGCGCGCATTCCGCCGCAACTGTAGCTTCTCGTCCGTGACAGTATACGTTGCAGTTATTTACACCATCGTGAATTTAATCGTTCGCGCGCTATTCAACCCCGACTTTATGCGCTTAGACAGAGTAGCCGCAGACGATGGAGGAGACCTTGTTTATTTTAGCCCGCATATCCCCGGGGATTCCAAATCGATCCTCCCCATATATACCCCTCCACCCTCTTGCCTCACTCAGCACTCACGCCCCTCTGCTTATACAAACCACTTAATCTGGACAGATTCAGTCGTTATGTACCTATACGTACGCACGTGCATAGCCGCGCGCGAGATAGTAACGGTGCTGATGGTCCACTCTTGATCTCGTTTGTTTGCACGCCAATCGCTTTGGTCATTTTGTTTGATCGATCGCGCGCCTTCTACTGACGTATGTAGGTATATCTATGGCATTATAGGTGGACGAGATCGCGGGAGCGAAAGGATAGGGTGATAATGAAAGGGTTGGCCGAGACTCAACGTCGTAGATTCTTTGCGGTTTAGAAGAATCGTCGCAATTCTTTCAGATTTGGATTTATATCGCATTTGTTGTTCGTCACTTCGTATCAGTTGTTTTTGCGCGTATCGCGACCATGAGGATTCATACATGAAGCAAGATGTCGATCTCTGTTAATCAAGGAACAGAGAAGTTTATTAACTATGTCCATTGATATTATTTCAAATTAAAAAGAACACCGTCGCCGACTCCAATAATACAGGCTTCAGTATTGACAATGGTTAATGCGATATAATTGTGTTAACTTGCAAATGCATTACCTATACGCGCGTTAAATTGTCGCAGAATATCGGATCGCACGGATATTGTCGCAATAATTGTACGAGCGTGTAATCATATTACTCGGATATTAAGCGATCATCAGAGACTTTGTGACAATTTACGCAGCGGCCCTTTGTGTTGGCTTTTGCTGTATGAAAAAACTTAATGATTCATATGTCTGTATATATAATTTATCGATGCTACAGAGGAACTCGTCGAAATACCATCACTTTAATTAATTAGCCACACTTCGTTTGTTTGTTATTGCAGTGAGAAATAGACTCTTTTGCATTTATGAGGATACATCTCTTCTGTAAGCAATGATTATGGATCCAGCTGTTTCAACAAAGTTCTTCTCAACATTCATTTTTATTTATTTGTTTAATCCTAATGTAAAAGCAAACTTACTAATGATTAATTCTTCATATTATTAAAAGATAATTCGCACACATTTTCCAGGAGTCTCAATACTTGAAGTGTTCTTAATAATCTTTAAAGAACTGAAAATTATTAATAAACACTGATTATCCGTTTATCATCATCCCATACCATCACGATCAAAATACTGCGACAACTACAATCAAACGCCGATTTCATCCCAATTACGGTCAAAACAAAAAGTCACCTCATAACCAGCACACCAAATTGAAATTACTAATCTATGAGCAAGAAACTGCGCGCGTTTTTTTACAAATACACGCAAGCAGGTCAAAAACATGTTTGCCTGATCAATTACGCCTCTAGCGGGACGTAGAGAGAGAGAGAGAGAAACAAAAAAGTCAAGCGGTCAAACGTACATCGCATGGATATAATACGCATCGCGCAGTCATCGAAGCGCAGTATATCCCACTTGATCGGATCAATCGCATTTATTAGCTGCGCCATATTTTTTTTTATACGCGCCGTCGACTCCTCTCAAGCTCGTCGCTGCTGTTATATCGCGGGGGTGGATTTATTATCTCTTTGTTCGTGTGACCCCAAACACGTGGACACATATATTATCACCAATACCTTACCTACCGATGTGTTTCCCTCGTTCGCGTATGTATGTGCGAGAGAAGGAGAGAATTGGAGAAAGCTTTTTCTACTCTTCGTCTATTATTAAGGTGGACTAAATTCATGGCTCTGTTGTGGGCGTCTGGTGATTGATTTGTTTGTTCTTCTTCGTTTTCCTTGCTTTGCTTTTACGCCGTTTAGGGAGTGTGTGGCTTTTATATACTTCTGTGTTATAGTTCTTTCTACGTTATTATTAAGAATTTCCGGTAGCTGTTATTTCAAGAGTTCAAGGATTTGGAAAATTAAATGATTGGTGGCTGCTCGGCTTTCTGGGGGGGCTTTGATAATATTCGCTGCCTCGTGCGTTTGCGAAGGACTGTAAGATTTCCTAGCGAGATACGATTCAATGTCATTTTCTTTATTCACAAGCCATAGTATGCATTTAAAAATTTGTCTTCGAATAAGCAAATCTCCATGTGTAAGCTCAGAGTATAATTGTTTCAACAAATATGAATGCAGAGTTGGATGTTGACATGAACTTGCGAGATAAAAAATTATGCACTTAAGTACAGATGCAAATCGTTGTCATTTGAGAAAAACTCACCACCCAATCAAGCACAAATGCAAATTATTGTAATCTGAGGAAAACTGACCGACTAAGTGACGTAAATAGAAGCTAGCCATAAGTCTTCAAAATTAAGCGGATTCATAAAAAGTGCTTAAAAATTGCAGTGTCAATTTAGCGTTGTTAAGTTTGAGAAAAAAAAACATTTGTAGCACTAGAGTAATTAATCCGCACTCTGATAATCCGTGCTTCATTTCATATAAATATATATTTTAAATTCTGTTATTATTTATTCGAGCATAAAAAGTTATGGATTGGTTCATCTGAATTCGAAATATTTTACAAAAGTATATCTCGATAAATATCCGTGGAATTTTCGGATCGTGATTCTTAACAAAAAATATATTCAATACTTTATCCATCATTTTAAAATAAACTCTTTCATGCCGGATACATATTTCTGCTGATAAATACATTAAGTACAAAAAATACAGATGAAAATGACGAGCAGATATTTCAGTAAAATTATTTTTATTACCGTGTACGCTTTTTGCCCATAGTACATCATATTATTTCTTTACACGAGTGAAAATGTTTAAATCCATTCTGATGCGCATAAAAACATTGTTTATACTAAAATACTTCATAATAACATTGCCCGAAATTCAGAATTTTCGCATCAATATTGTTCGAAACTCGGTTCAAAGTTTCTATGATTTTAATTTAAATTTCAGTCGCAAATAACATTCGCGAAATGCTGCGGTAACTATTTCAAGTGCAGAAAAAAAAACAGCATATCTAGTTGAAAACACACAATTCCGTGTAAAAGAACGATAAAAAGAGGTATAAGGGGAGTGAGCAATTTCGAGCGTTCATTAAAAACGGCGTGCATTCAATTGAACACTCGACATTCTTTCACCCGAAAGTTGATGCAGGGCAAAATATGTTGTAGCCATATATAATTATAATTAGACAAAATATGTAACGATGCATCAGATTGTGACATGTATCAGGTAGGAGAATGCGAGAATAGAAATATACTGCCTATTTTTATTAAACTATTTTTTTTTCTCTTCGAAAATTTGAATAATGCCAGCCGCTATATGAAGTTGAGCAATTTATAGCGCGTTTAGATGAAAACATTCTAAACATTTCTGTTCGTACTTTATACCCAGTACAAATATAGCGGCTAGATTATTTTACTTTATTTCATTTTATATATAAGTATACTTACACATACAGGCTCTTGGAATAAAAATAGAAATAGCAACATAATCCATCTATTCTGAAAAGAAATCCATTATAATTTGCTGCATAATAGGTACCACGTATATTTTTCATTTTCAAAGCTGTTTCAGTCTAAAAAACCTTCCATTCGAAGCAACCCTCCACCTTTTCCCAAAATCCACACTCATCGACCAAATTCGATACAAAAAAAATGGTATACACAATAATCGCAGCAATACGACAACGCGAAGCATACACACACCAAGAAACAAAAGATAAAAGCAAACTTATGCACACGGAGGGCAAGGAACCGAGAAAATTCCGCATCCTTGCACACGCGACACGTCCGAGACTAAAATATGCTATATATCGATCTGCATCGAACGATACGTACAAATCGTCGCCCCTACGCTACGTAAGCAAAAAAAAAATCGAGTATATATAAGAGGAAGGAAAGCTGGTACAACAACAACAAATCAGCTCAAGGGGGCAGTGCATAGAATAGAGATATAATAAAAAGACTCGAGAAACGCACGCCTCTATATTAAACTCGGCGGGTCCAATTGATGTCGGTGTAGTGCGCGGATCGAAGGTCGGCCCCGGCATTGACAATGATATCCGAGAGTGTGCGTCTTAATCGGCCATTAAACGGTTTCTCCCGTCTTTCGCGATTCCTTCCCGCAGTCTATTGCGCAACGGCCTTGCACTTGCGCTGCATGCCGAGACCGAGAGAGAGAGAGAGCGAGAGAGAGAGAGGAGGAATTAATCTTGTCCGGAGAAGAGGCTGTGAATGTCTGTGTGTGTTTGTGTGTGCGGCGAGTTCCATGCCAAACGATTGGGAGAGGACTCTTTTATTCATGCGATGCGCCGCTAATTCGTCTTGGATTTCAGCGCGACGCGACGCTATACTCTTCTTCTTCTTCATCTTCTTTATCTTCTTCTAGCTTTTATGAGACCGCGAGGATTGCGTAAGGACGCGTGTCGAGCCGTTATGCGATCTTCTAATTCTGCTCTGCTGAGTTTTACTCTAAGCTTGAGTAGTCGCTCGCTTGGATTCTGCTTCTGAAAAAAATTTTAGGAAATGTTATAATTTCTTGTAGGCTACCGGATTAAATTTTTAACAATACTGGTATTAAAATGTCTCTACACAAAATTAATAACTGTCTGCAATTAAGAATCATATAATGACATTGGCGACTGTGGAAAAAAAAATAAAACTCTTATATCAACTGTAAAATTAGATTGACGTAAAATGATACTTGTCAAAATCCGCTGTGTCATAATTTTCTCTCTCGCGTGGACAACAATAAATACGTCTAGAAATTTAATCCGCTATAAATCTCTTAGTATAAATCTTTATTTATAAGAAGGGAAAGTATATCCGTTGAGCTGAATTTATAAATAAAAC
Source organism: Megastigmus dorsalis (assembly GCA_900490025.1). Lineage (NCBI taxonomy): Eukaryota > Metazoa > Arthropoda > Insecta > Hymenoptera > Megastigmidae > Megastigmus > Megastigmus dorsalis. The sequence goes on from UELU01148174.1 coordinate 102,495, forward strand.
ATTGCCATTAGCGCATTTCAGTTGAAAAATGTATATTTATTTTTAGTGTATATATAATCTGACTTCCACGTGTATAATGCGTAACACTGTGGAATTCCAGACTCGTGACGATCACAATCCCGAGGACACATCGAAAAGAAACGTTCAGGTTGGATTAGTATTCGTCTTGCCTTGCCTTATTCCCTTGGTTTTTGATCGATTTATTAATTTACGCATTGGATTGGTTACAAGCGCTCTGAAATGTATATAGTTATTTACAATTTATGGCTACGTCTATACAAGCAAATACACTTTCTGTCTCGACAGATAAAGATACGGATCTTTGCCAATTTTCACCGTTAGAAAACCTTCCCCGCAGAGAAAAAAAAACGAATCAAGCAAAGAAAAACAGTTCCAACTTTTTCCAATAAACTTCAGCGTCCAACCCGATAAATTACTCACTGAACGAGGATATTTTCTTCGGGAATCACGCCAATAAAATCGCTCCTCCGAACTTCCGTAAACTATGACGACGAAATAATTTATATATGTATCGCCCCATAAACAAAGAGGGGAAAAGAGGCAGAAACAAAGGGAAAACTGCGGTTACATTAAAGAATATGTGCGACACGTGTCGAGGGCGCGAGAGAGAATTAAGATTCATTTATTAAAAAAAAACTACGCGCTTCCTCTGGGTCGAATGATGTGCCGCGCGCGGTATAATAATTCTGTGGAACGCTTTTGTCCACCGAAATTGCGCTAATTAGGTTTATTAATGATTGTTGTAATTCGCGCGCTGCAGTCGCCTTCTCTAATTGAAGGCGTTTTAATGGAAGCGAGTTCGCGGAATGAATTTCACTCTTCTTTCTTTTTTTTCTGTAAGACAACGCTCTAATTTTATAGAGGAAATCCTGCTAAACATTAATAAGATTATATTAGCTCATTTTCGAGAAATTGTGCGGTAATGTTGGCCGCGCGGTCTTTCTTTAAGAACTTTTTATAAACGGGCAAGCGCACGGGTAAACGAATTTATTTTCGTATTTTGCGCTGAAAGAGAGTTTACAGAATGCGCGAGTAAATGTTTCTTCTAAATAGTACTGGTGAAGCTTAAAAAATAAAAATTTCTAGCTTAAATGAATCTTTTGTTCTACATACAAAATAATTTACCAGTGGTTTTCAATTACTGTTAATAAACATATTCAATTGAATATGACAAATAAAAGAAACATATCTGACTTACGGAACGTGTAACGTGAGCATTCTCAAATAATTAAGTATAAGCATCACATCATAAATTAATTTCCGAGATTTTTGCAATGGAAGAACCTGAAAGTTTTTGGACGATTCACTGAAAAATCATCGATTATAAAACTCTGGTTATACGTTATTCCAAGTGAATCTGTAAATCACGAAAGAATAAAATTGAATTATTCAAATAGTAATAAACCGATGTTTCTTTTTCTTTTATCGGAATAAATGAATATGAACTGTCAATGACTATCAGTTAAAAAGCTACTATCAGTTAAAAATGTTAACGGGCCGCATTGTCTATTTATAAAAGGTTAACAGCCAATTGTCTTTTATTTTAACGGCCCGTTTGCCCTGTTAAATTATACGTCATCGATAAATCATTGTTATTAAAGGACAAATGCCTAACAATTCAAAGGCTCGATCGGACATTTTCATTCGACTTATCAGACAAACAATGTAAATCTTCAATGGTGAAATTTAAAATTCGTAATTTTCTATATAGGAACGGGTTACTACCGAAGTGAAATTCTGGAGTACCCTTTCACAATCCATTTAATTCATCGATTCGTCGCTCTATTTATATTATATCGCGAGGAAATAATAATCTCTGATGAAACGATTTCTCCCGGCGGCCGTAGTCCAGGCAAAAATGTTATCGCCGCTATAAAAAACGAAACTCCTCGGAGCCGCTTGTTGTACGCGCTCGCGCGTTGCTCGAACCCAAGTGTGTCCCCGTGTTTCCACCTCCTATGTGTATACATATGTATATATATATAACTCAATATAAAGCGTTCGCTCGCGCTATTTGCATCATCCAGAACACAAAATTTTATCATTCTCGTAAAATTACGCCGCGTGCGAGCCCATTATACTACGAGCTCTATAATAGTATCGCGGCCACGATTTTGACGATGAAATTTTCTCTTTCTCTTCGAAACTGCGTTTTTTTCCTCCTGCGTCCGGTTATAGAGTCGAGCGAATTGCGATCGGGTCTCTCGCCCGAGAATTTGCGCGATAAAAGGTATATATAGGTACGTGTATGGGCTTGCAGCGTTTTATTTTTATTCTTATACGCTTAAAATGGAGAAGGATTGGTGTTCTGATAAGAGAAACCCTGATTTGCCATTGAGTGTATATCGAACAGGTATATAGTCAAAGTTAAAGAACTCTGTCGCCAGTCTTAAATTAAAATTTATGCAAACGAAAACTATATTTATGAATTTCAAAAAATTATCGTACCTTAACTTTATCGACCATAATGATCCTAATTATCATTCTCAAAAGCAGTTAAATTTTCAACTACCGATAAAACTTAGTGCAATTAAAACCGCACCTTAAACTTATAGCAGTTTAGAAACAATAAAATTGAATCGCGTATAATTAAACGTGATTGTCCACTTGAACGATAAAAAAAAAGAGGAAAAAATTTCCGGTCGTCGAAATTCAAGTGTCAGCTGGCCAGAGTTCCATAGGGGAGAAATAAAAATCCCCTCGTTACGCAATTGACAGAAAGTCCCGTATAGTGTGTCCGAGACGACGAATCATGCGCGCGATCCGCTAATTATTTTTTCATCTCTCTCCCTGTCACTCGATCTCTTCATCATCTCTCGCGCGGCGCGTTTGCTCGTTTTACTGTTTCGCGCTTTAATACAATTAACAATATTCCTCGTTATATACACTTACTTGGTCATTCAGTTTATTTCGATAATTCACTTATGAACAGGCGTAATTTTTATTTATTTAGGGTTGATATCCATTATAAGTTTTATATCGGTGAATAAAAGAAAAGAAGTAACTCAAGCGGTCCAATTTATACGAAAGTCGATCGAGACAGAAAAGAAAATTTAAAAATCCATAAACCCCAAAATTTAATTTAAAATCAATCACATCCCCTCGCAAACCTCGCTTTCGCGAGCGAACACCTGAAAGAAAAAGCAAAAAATAAACTCGGAATCGCCCTTCGCCACTCAATTTGAACGAAAAACCAATATAATCGTCCCTTCAAACACAAAAACATATATCCCAGAAGACATATATACACAGCCAAGCAAGCAAAAAGCATCCACTCGAAATCCCAAGTAGAAACGCCCCACACACACACACGTGTGCATTAATGCTCGTACGGCCTTGAAGTGAAAAACAGCGCCGGCACGCTTCTTCTCTCTCTCTATCCCTTCTTCGCTATTCGTGAGAAAGGCCGTTGCAAGAGTAAGAGAGAAAGAGAAAGAGAGATTGCACACAGCATCAGCAGTAGGAGCAGCAGAGACTTCCGAGAGATGCGAAGCAGTTGCCGATTGACATTTTGCGCCGCTGGAGCGTCGTCGCGTCGCCGCAGCCGGAGGCTTTTTTACTGCCAAGGTCGCGGCCGCAGCTTAGCTCATAGCCGCGCTCATGAAACTTTTTCGCGAAGGTATTACCGCCACCGACGCCGCGAATTCGATCTCTTTTCGCGTGCAGCCGCGCCGGCTCCTTACTATATAGACCGTCCGGTTGCTTTTCCTTTTTTTGTTTTTTTTTTTTTACACGACGCCGACACACGCGATCCTCGAACATTTCGTTCCTTCCTATATACACGTATTCGCTCTTTTATTCCCGGCTTCTCTTTTTCTTATCGAACTCTCGCAGCTTTCGCTCGCTTTATTTTCGTCACGAGGGCGTGTAACCTTGCGCCGCCACCGCCGCGCATTATGTATGAGAGAGCGAGGATAATTGCATAGCCGATGGGTGGATTATTCGATGATTTTTGTTTGTGTGCACGCGGCTGTAATGGGTATAACGTAACCGATGCGAGATATATTATGATGTACGAGAGAGTGATTGGGTGGCGTGTATTATGAGATTCCGGAGTGCGCGGGAGATTGGATTCGGTGGAATTTGGTGATCGGCCAGAAGGAATTGCGAGTGGACGAGATTTTTTTTTTACGCGAGATTGTTTTGTTTGTCGAGGATAAAGAGCCGTGGATATTCGCATTGTTGTGATTGTTATGTAGTATGCGAATGATAATGAGCTTTTGGCTGATTCTGATTGCAAAGACAGGTACATACCATACCATTTAAATTATGTTAAAAACAATGTATAAGGATACATTTGTACTTATACCGTCGTGAAATTACTAACCAAAGTATTGAGAGAGCAGCTCGGCACATGGCGGTGACACACGCACGCGTTATTTTTCTTATTATCGAAAACGTCACTCCTGCGTGAGATCGAATCTTTCCACAACACGTCGCGCGTCACATTCTCCGTAACACGTATTTACTTCTCCTCCAATTCTTTTTTCTCCTCTCCCCGAGTTACGCGAAAGTCGTTCTCACGCGTATATAATTATATGAGATTACGAATATTATTCGCAACTCGAATTTCTTTCGGCACCGCGGCACCGCAAAATCTCCATATATATACAAACAACGAAATCGTTTTCTAAGAAAACGACGATCGATCGATTGGCAAAAAAGAAAAGGAAATCAGTGGATATATGCCAGACGGCCGTGACACGCGGATGCGTGGTAAAACGGCGTGAGAATGAGCATATATATTGAATAATGCGAATAAAAATACGGCGATGCGTTATACCCCGAAAAATACGCACATTTATCTTCGCACCGGTGCGAGACTGCCGTACAATTAATGACAGGTGTATGTACAAGTTTCTCGCAATTATAGGGTAATTATGTTGATTTTTATCGGCAGCCGCGGCGGCGGCGGGTATAGTGAAAGGAGGTTAATTTATTCGGTGCGCATTACACAGTGGACGGAAATGCAATAATTGAGAGCAGTCCACTAATATATATATATGTATCTTTTATGATCGTCGGTAATTAAGTTGATAAATTAAATGAGAATACTACGGTTGAATCTATATCGATTCGTTTTATACCGTACTTATTCCAAATACGTTTTGTAATCTACGTAACAATATAAGATTAAACCCAAAAAAAAAAATGAGAAAAAGAGAAAACCGCGAAATTGCGTAACTTTCCCTTTTCTCGGCACCTTCGCCAAAGGACCTCAATCAAATCGAAACTTCACCATTACACACACATAATAAAAAAAAGAGAAAAAAGAGCACCAATCTTTCCTCCTCGATTCTCTCCGAGGACATCGAAAATTACACACACACACGCACGGAAATTCGATACGAGTCTCACTGCTTGGAAAGTGATTTACCGCAGGCATATATGTAGGCGCACGCCTTAATTCTTTCGCACCTATCAGTCGCGCCACCGAGAGAGCTCGTAAATCATGGCCGCAGCAATTTCGGACGATTGTTAATTCCGGGGGCTTCCATCTGCGCGCGCGCGCGGCTTCTTATAATAAGCGTATACATATATATATATAAGCGCTCTGTGCAGCTCGCTTTTTTTGCGGCCGCGCGACGAGTTTCCGGGGGGGCCGGGCGTTCCGAGAGAGTTATAAATTATCGCGCGCGCGCTCATCGAAGTCGCCGAAAGCCCATAAATTAAAGCGCCGGAGCAAAAAAGTGCGCTGCTATGCGCTTTATAGTGGCTGAATTTTTTTCTTTTTCTTTTTCGGGGGCCGTGGAGGGGAGAGGAGGTAGATGTACAGTTGGCTGATTCGGTGCAGATTGTTAGCGAGTTAAGTGGCTTGGCATACTGCGCGATAGAGATGATTTTATCTCTCTTTTTTTTTTGGTTCCTGGCTCTCGCGCGCGATATTGAAATTCCAAGATAAAACTTATGTTATACAATTGAAATTTTCGACGATTCACATGACGGCGAGCATAGCATATTTGACCTTCGAACCGAACGGTGGTTTTCCAGGCGTTTTATTCAAGGCATCGCCAACTCCCGAGAAAGTACAATCAATCTGCAGCCGACACACACGTACACCGAAGTGGCAGCAACAGCAGCGCATCCAAACAGTGCCCCCACGACTCGTCCAATCAGCTCAGCCATTCTCAACGTATATGACAGCTCCTCGGCAAACTTATCCATATAAAAGCCATCGTGGTATGCCACACCATCTGAGAAACACCTCACATACACACACACACACACACACACGCAGGCGCGCGAGCACACGCAGAATCTCTAATTACTCAGCGAACTAATCGCGCAGCGAAACTTTCGCATTAAAGACACTACGCGCCCGTTTAAATGATTCATCGGCATCGACTAGTGCGAGCTCCTGCGTGCGTTTGCCGAAATCTGTCTCTCTCTCTCTCTCTCTCTCTCTCTCTATGCCATTAATCAGAGCCCGAGGGGCTGTACCTATATAGTTTCGCTCGCTCGAGCGTGCATGCAGTCGTATATACATGCGCCAAAGCGAAATCTCCGATGACTCTCTCTCTCTCTCTCTCTGCCGTATTACCGACATATTTACTGTGTTTGTGTATTATTTGTGTGTGTGTGTGTGTGTGTGTGTACGAGTTTGTATGTGTTAGCGGTGCGCTCTGCACTTACGTAAGAGTATAGAGGCATTATTCAATTACGCATCTCAAGGTTTCCGCATTATGCTCGTTATTTCACTCTGGGAATTCGCTTCTCTCTCTCTCTCTCTCTCACTCTTTTGTACGCGAACGAGTTGAAACTTCGTTAATTTCCGCTTATTTATGGATCGAGAGAGTGTAAGTTTGCGGACTCTGTGCCGCGAGAGCTTGTGCGTGTGTATTTACGTATATGTAAACGCACGCTGGGAGATGTAGCTGATGGAGATGCGGGAGGTTTGACGTGTTCGATGTATTCGGGCCTTCGTGGGTTCCTGAGCTTTGGTAAATTCTGGAGTCGAGACATATTGCGCGGAATGTTGGTTTTCATCGTTATATTATTAGCATCCTGGTTAATCCGATCGATTTTTCCATATAATATGCATATTTAAGAAATGATTTATATATGAATTCGGCAATTAGTTGATAATGCATTTGCTTGATTAAAAGAGCCGATAATAAATTATAAAATATTCCCGCGCTTATTTACTTGGGTTTTTTCTTTTCTTTTCCAAAATCATCAGGATAAAAGAATCGACAACTCAAACACTAAAAATAAAGGCAGTCGCAATTTGAAGATTTAAGCTATGTGAAATGTGTAATAAAAAAACCATGAACAATTTTCCCCAATCACGCTAAAGCTGCAAAACTCTCCGTTACGTACAATTCGCCCAACACCAACACACACTCGTCTGCGCACTTCCGTTACACATTCACACACACACACACACACATACGTTATAAATATATATGTGTGTGTGTGTGTGTGTGTGTGCAATATACATGTCAGAGTCCTCGGGCGTATATTTTATTCTCTTTGAAGCTGGGTATAATATTTTTCTTGCAAATTGAACTTCCTCTCACTTTGTGCGCGGTGCAATGGCGGCGACGACGACTGCGAGATACATCTTCCACGCCTTCTGTTCGTCCGTTTCCTCTTAGATCCTCTCTTTGACGGTAAGTATCGCGTGCAGTAAATGCTAAGTACAGTCCACTTATATAATTCGCCTCGGTTTCGCGCTGCGGCCATACGGAGGAAGCTCATTAATTTTATCAATGAATTGGAGTTTTTCTTTTTTTTTTCCTTTGTTGCGTTTCACTCTCTCGGTCTCCGCTGTTTCGTGATTGATAAGACGCGATGTAATTTGATCTAGTGTAAGCTTCTTATGTATTTAAGTAGTTTGGGAGTGGGAAGAAGGGCGACGTTGTCTATAATTAATGAAAAAGTTTGAATTTCCGTAAGCCGATTGATTAATTAATATTCCATGAATTATAGCGAGTGTATAAGGAGAAATTTGGAATTCGCCGACGCACGTGTCAGCTGTTCTGTCTCTCTGTGTGTGCGAGTGTATCGCGTTTGATTAGTTTAATTGAAAAGTTTACACTGCGCCAGTGATGCATTAACAAATTATAACGTTCGCTCGAGATTGATTATGATGTTTTGAACGTGGATCTATTGTGTACTCGTTATCATTCCTCGGCTGTCCTTTGAAAACGATTATTATATATACATATATATTACATTTATCTAACTTATACGCACTTACTCTTATTAATATTCTATGCAGTATTGAGAGATGAATAAAGTAAAAGATATAATCAGTTCTACATTAATGAATGGGCGGACGGTAACTACATCGAAGCACTTTTCACTCCCGCGTACAAATCCCATTTTTAAGCCCCGCGCAAAAGTTTTAAATCTGCCGTACGTACACGAAAAAAAAAAAGAGAAAAACGTCATTCGATCCCTGCAAACCAGCCAAATCCAATTGATCAACATCACACATCCGATCGCATCTCCAACTAGAAAAAAAAGCTAAAATACCAGTGAAAAAAAAGGAAAAATCTCAATACCTGGCATACGAGAGTTGGCGCATGGAAGCGTGAAAATTCACCTCTACCAACCGTCCGCATTACACTCGAGAATTGCGCCGCGGCGAGCACTTTTCAATTTTCCAATTCCAACGCGAGCAGCGTCAATTATGCAATGTCCTGGCTGTACAGGCACAGCCACGAGTTGCACGGTTACTTACAAGAAATTTGAAAATTACCCATGGCCTCCAATATATATGTACACGAAAAAGTCGAGACTTGTATATCCACGGTAAGTTAGTTGAGCTTTTTTGGCTCTTTACGAGCTCCGCGCGCTGTTTAGCCGCTGCATAAAAGATGCCCTCCGCGCACATGTCGGATATGCGAGAGTAAGAGAGCGAGAGAGAGAAGGAGAATCATATAAATTGCACACGTGGATGCGTATATGCGGTTGCAGGTTATATGTACTTTTACGAGAGGTTTGCACTTGCACACGTCCGTCGACTTATCGCGCATTTCTATGTGTTTATTTTTTTTATCTCGCGGTGCTTTACAGTGCGAAAAATGTGTGTGGTCAAATTATTATTCTTCGATTAACGCTCGATAAAGTTCTTTTTGGCAGTGGTTTTGCAAAAATATATTTTTCTAAAAAAAATACCATACGATCAAACGGAAGGGACGCATAATGAACTGTATCATAAACCGTTGACACAGAATCTACGATTCCAACGAAGCAGTACTAATTCTTAACATGCCATTCAATCCGCGCATTAATTACCTTAATGCTATGCTCGCGCGCGCGGAGCAGCTATTTATATATACTTTTGCAATCTTGCATTAAGCAAATTCATCAGATCAAATGAAATAATATAATTATACTAATTAATGCCGCGTTTGCCTAGAGTAATAGACCGAAATCATAATTAAAGTTTAATTTAATTCAGATTTGGCGAACCGTATTACAAACAAATATTCGCACACTCGAATCTGTTTACGTCGCGTACATATTTTCTCGAGTAACTAAATCAAATGATAGACGCGGTTTGTCGCATTGTTACAACTTGGTATCAGTAACATTAATTATGCCGTATCAAACGCGAACTTCACTTACTTGTGAAATTTGATTGTGGTGCTACTGATACGTGTGTGACTAAAAGAAATATTTGATCAATAAAGTTTCCTTGCTGAGCAGGTACAATATTTATAAATATATATATTTATATATCGAAAATTGATCCTCTACTTAATCACACATCAGCATCGACAAATAAAAAACAAAGAAAAAGATCTCAACTGCGAATACTACGTACACGCGAAAACCTGTCCTTTCATTAATGAAAGCGATATATAAATATACGTGTATATATAATACAACACATGTACACAACCGTTTGAACTCGACGGCTAATATTCCAGTAGCCAAGGCGCGTATATATATACGATTAACGCGTATTTTCGCTTTACCGCGCGGGGGGATAAAAAGGAGAAAGACAGAAAAAGAGAGAGAGAGGAACTAACCGAGCGAAATTAGCGCAGGTACAGCAACTTCGGCCGACAACAAATTTTCGCGCTCACGCGTAACCTATACCTATATCCCCAAGAGTTTCTGCCTTTTACGAGCTGCTAATTTTCACGGGCAATGGATTCTCGTCCATTTTCCCGCTACACTATAGTTTTAATACAATTACCCCGTGAATTAAACAGTAAATCGCTGGCATAACGATATTTCATATTCGCGAAGATAGAAGAAGCTAATATGCAGCTATAGGTGAGTTTTCGGCGTCGGACTCTACTCGCGTTGCGTAATCGCATTTATTCCCCTTATATTATACCTCTTTGACGGTACGAAACTCTAACGCTTTGGAAAGCTCTGGGGGTCGCGTAAGGGCGAAATATTTTTGGTCGCAATAACGCGACGAAGAAAGCGGCGTCGAAACGTTGTATTGGCCCAAGTTCATGCAGCGCGATCGTCATCGTCATACGCCATTATCGTCGAATCTAACGCGGCATTATTGCAGATAATGAAATTGGCATTGCCCACCACCGTCGCAGCCGCCGCCGCTTCAACTTTATTTATAAAATCTCTTAATTAATAGCTTTCTAATTAAATTCGCGGAATATCCAACTTTGTCACGGGTTTTAATTAAGAAACGTCTTTCTCGTACAATATATATACACACGTGTCACGCACGACGCGTCGAAATAACCTATTAATGATTTCGTTTTCTCGGTTGTTGCTTTTGCGCAGGTGACAGTGAACTTTCTGCGTCAATCTAACTCTCCGTAAAACGTTGGCGTAAATTGAGAAGAATCATAAGCGTCCTAAGTGTATTAATATTCTAAAATTATCATGGGACAAAACGAGACGATTGCACACTTGTCTGACCGCCCCGAGAATTAACGACTGTTTGATAGTATAAAGACAATCGGACAAAGAATTTGCACACATGGGCATATAATATAATATCTCCGTTCGCACAGACCCGTATACAACGTATACGTATGTATATCCAGTATACTCTCGTGTTCTTTTCTACGGTTTCCGCAGTCGGCGTCGCGTGACTCTTGAAACTCTTTGCACCGACCGTCTCTCTCTCTCTTTCTCTCTCGGAGCTCGGATCTCGACTGCAGACGCATCTTTGCGGATCATGCGAGGGAAACAATCCGAGAGTCGGTCGCTCTTGGCTGTACACAGTTGACGTTTGCATTTGTCCAGATGGTTTATATACACATCTTGAAATCGATCGCTATCTCATTTATTAGGATTCGACTGAAAGAATAGGAAGATGTACATATCTACGTATTAACATAATATAAATAGAGATCGGGGTAATTATTATTGAATTAAGTGTTGCATAATGATCAATTATTTCAAAATTTTGTTATCGCCTTTCCAGCTATTCGTTCTCATAATTATAGTGACTAACAACTACATTAAATTAATTATTACTATAATACAAGAAAGATTAATGAACGACAATACAAATATACTAATTCGACTAAAAGAAATCCATCATTTTATCGATGCGTTTAAATTGGCTTCTATCCATAAAACAAAGCCATTGTCCATTGCCGTCGATACACATAACGTACGCAATCGCGCACGTGCTGGAGACGCGAGCACGAGAAAAAAAAAAATCGGCTTTGCCCCCTTTTACATAAGGTTATTAATGCTCGCGAGTCTCGCGCTCACACGGATACAGAGGGACACACGGAAAAGTGCAGGTGCACACGTACTCATCTCTCGACCGCGAATGAGATATTATTCAAATCGACTTTTCGAAATCGCATTATACACGTTGGCATGTCACACACACACTCACACACGCACACACACACACATGTATAACGTGTCGCATCTCGCGCCATTCTCTTCTTCCTTCGTTCACATGCATTCGTCGCTCTTATACGTATGTATGTATACATGTGTGTGTGTGTGTGTGTGTGCAGAATCGCGCTTACGTAAGTTTTATGCGTTTAGGTAACTGCCGCGAACGACTAAAAATAAATGCCGCTACACAGCACACGAGAGAGAAAAAGAGAGAGAGAGAGAGAGAGATTCTCTGTACTATATAGAAACTTTTCCACGTGTGTAGGTGTGTGTAGTTATATACCGAAGGTGAAACGCACGCCACCGGAATTCACCGGCGCGCTCTTTCCCCTGATAAAACGTAAAAAAGAGAGAGAGAGAGAGACTCGACCGAGGCTTCTAACACCAGCTGATTCGGTACTTTGATAATACGTCCGTTTCCTCTCTGCGAACTCTCGTGCCGCAGTCATTGCTTGCCGCTGCTACTGCTACTGCTGGTTACTATCGCCTATGCGCGTTATGTGCACACTCGTGCATATTTGGCGAGTGTTCCTTGATGTAACGCGGTGGATTCGTGTTTCCGTGAATTTTTATACCCAGGTGAGATGTGCCAGAGGGAGTTTTTTGTTTTTCTTGATCGCGGAAGGTGGGAGTCGACGCGTGCGGAACGTTTTATTTTTAGAGCTGGCAATTGAAAATTTTGATGAACGTCGGGTTATCTCTGACATTTTCATTTATATACGTATTCCGGATATGAATGGCTTTATTATTCACGTTTAAATATATGAAAGCTTTGTCCTTCCTTAACTAATTATCTCTCGTACAATTGAATAGAGAAATTGAAATTATCCATTGCGCTGAATTTGAATTACTCGTATATAAACCCTTTTAATAACTTCTAAACCATTTCGGTGTATGCTTCAAGAAAGATCAACATGACCCAATTGAAATGGTAAATGTGTAATGAAGTTCAATTCGGAATGATCAATTGGGGGAATAATATAGTCTGGCAAGGTATATACCGCGGTATTTATGATAAATGACAAGAGTGATTAATGCGTGTCTGCATTCGACTGCTTAGTGATTAAGCAATGTTCGGATGGATTTCCTCCTTTAACGTCGCACCGTATCGAAGCACGCGAACCGTGAAATAATAATACTCTTAAAGACGTCTAAAAAGATTAATTAGAAGTGATCGAAGGTTCAGTAACCCCACGGCTGCGCACGTCAAATCGTCGTGCGCGTGTACTCGTGTAATATGTCACACGCCCTTTATCGACATCTCCGTTTACTTATCCATTACACAGAAAATAAGCACGCACGAAAAAGGTCTCTCTGCATAAAATAAAGGTTTTTTTTTATAAACGACAGCTATAATTAAAGTGAACCAAGAATTCGTATATATATCTCGCAACGCATTAGCCATGACACACAATTCCAAAATAGACTAGGAAGCATCAAGTACAGCTCGCCTGCCCTTAAATTATCACCAACGCAGCACAGCATCCATTACCTCCCCGCGGGCAATAGAACAAAAAGGGAAGACGAAGCGTCGTAAAATTGTTTATAATTCACCAGACACACGCACGCGCGCACAGAGAGAGAAAGAGAGAGAGACACAGATTCGATGCACGTAGCGATGGCTCGGCGGCACGATTTCACGGCTCGTTTAATAAAGTCGCGGGAGAAAGAGAGAATCGCGAAAATTATGCGTCTAAATCAAAACTCCTACGCGCGGAGTCGTCTGGCCGAGAGATATTCGGCTGGCACTCGCGCGCATACTGCACACTTACACACGTATTCGTATGTACGAATACTTATATATACAGAGAGAGAGAGAGAGACAAATGGTCAATTCGCATTACCGGACGATTCAGCCTCGGCATGTCGGCTCGACTTTTTAATTGAATTTGACGCGGCTCCCCAGCGCTCCGTACCTCATGAATATATTGCCGCCGCTGTACCGTAGCAGCATTTACTCGTCTATGCACGCGCTGCTAGTACTGCTAGTGCTGCTCTGTCGAAAATCGATTTGACGAGCGACAGAGGGATATGCATACTGAGATAAGTGCGTTACTACTGGTATGCGGAAGAGACTTTTTTTTGGATAGCCGCGGATAATCGTTTTGGGGAAATCGGTGTCGGTATATAGACTAATACCTCTTTCTGTTACGATAAACGATTGAGCACTTGATTACTTTGATTGCAAATACATTACGTATACAACTGTACCGGTACTGATGTATTTGTACGAATAACACAACTGATTCATCGATTTCAATTTAAAAGGAGAAGCGTTTAACTTTTTTTCATATTCAACTCCGAGCCGCGCATCGATGGAGTTTTAATCACGATATTTGCGTAACTGACACCCGACTAAACCAATCTCTCGATGAATTTAGCTCATGGCAAAGTGATCGTCTGACACAGAAATACATTTTATTTTCATGTCATGGGTTGACATAAGGATCGCACATAGATGCGACCAAAAAAAAAGTTTGCTTCTCTATACGAACGCAACGGAGTTGCGTAGTAGAAAGGAAAAGTATTAATTTTACGAAACGACACCTTACTTTATTTTATTGCTACACTGGAATCCGATAAATCAAGATACCTTTTAACGTTAAATGCGACGATTTATAAAATGTTTTTAAAAATAACTTTATAAACGCTGTCACGTACGACACTCTATGTGCATACGTCGAAACTTGGTCAATTCAGAAACAAAAATAATAAAAAACAAAATTCAATCGTATGAAAAAGAAAGCATTATGTTATCAAACTTTGTATGCGAAACATTTTTAATTGATCACTTTTCAATTTTCTTTACATTACACAATTAACATTGAAACACATATTATTCTCATCGCAGAAGTATACACATCGGATACCACGCAGAATCCGACTGATTTGATAAAACAGGAAAAAGAAAGCGAACGATTATACATATATATTGCGCGCATCGCTCTAATTATCACGCGGACGTGCATCGCGAAAAAGGGAGAATTTTCGGCAGCGTGTATGTGTGAGCGCGACGGTCAAAGCGAAAATTGGACGAGACGCGACCGGCGCCACGCTGGAAATTAATGCCGCCTCGTTATGAACGTGGACACGGCGAAAGCAGAGATGGGAGAAAATTATTTTAAAGCCACACTTCCGCCAATCGCTAACGCAGTTAAAAGTGTACACTTTTTTTTTCTCCCTCAGCGAACGTGCACCGATTCCTCAAGAACAGTTCGCGGTAAAAATTAACGACTTTTGAACACAGAAACTAACGGATTTTGTCACAATATACATTGCTTCTTTTCTAAAAATAGCTCAATCAACGATGCCTATATACGCTCTACCCGAATGACGCAATCCACTAAAATAAATCCTAAATTTCCCTCTACTTAAGAAATCTTGAATCTCGATTGTTGCAATCGCTCTTTATTAGCGTACACTAAAATCTCCTAACTCAATCGACTATAAAAATCTACCAAATCATTCGAACTTATTGCAAGGCGCGTCTATTCATCAGTTACTAAACATGACTCATCGAAAAAAATTACTAAATACAAAAGGGTACATTATAAGATCCGGGTATAACGTCTCATGCCGCGCGCTCCCGCGTGTCTCTGCAAATTAGAAAATTCAGCCTCTGGTAATCCGCTTTAATAATCCGCCGCGTCAATAAGCGAGAGAGAGAGAGAGAGAGAGTCGCGTTCGAGCCATTCTGTTGTGCGCGCGCGCGTCTCGCGGTAGGAAGCCATTAAAGCTACGTGTTTCGAGTTTAAAATCCGATATAGCGCGACGACGGGGCGAGCGCCTTTCTTTCCTCGATTTCCTATATATACATGTACAGGGTCTTCAAAAAGTATCGGACCCTCCTCCCTGATTTTGCAATCAACTTACCTAAACAAAAATGAGGAGCCCCGAGGTGATAGGATTTTCGGCGAGGATTCCAGTGGTGGTTCTGAATTTGACCTCGGACGTGTCCTTCAAGGCTACTTGAAGGTCAAATTCGAGATGGAAACACCCTTTTGACCCTGTAAGAGTACAAAATCCTATGTTCAGATGTGTATTCACTCGATGGGTCAAATGATCCCTAGAGATCAATTAGGGTTCAATATGTTTCAAACAAGTGACAGTTGGATTCTTCGTGGATCTGATTGGTTAAGGTGAGATCAGGGATGGGTCCGGCCTATTAAGACAAGGTCCATGGTGGATTCGGCCGGTTAAGGCGAGATCCAGAAAATAGAGATTCCCATTTTCAAAAAATGAAGTTGACTTTTAAACGACGTTGAAGCAAGGTTCAGGTTCACCATTGAAATCCTCATCGAAAATCCTAACGACCTATGGAGCTCATCATTTTTGTTTAGGTAGTTGATGCGAAAATAAGAGGGGAGTCCGGTACTTTTTGAATACCCTGTACACGCTGGCACATAAAAGCCATAGACGCTGTATTACAGACTTTTCTGCTACTGCCAGCGCATTTTTCTGCTTATTCGGAATCTTCGCGATATCCTTATAGCTTTTCTCATTTACGTGCCCGTCCCGCGGCTTTGCCCCGAATGCTTTGCCTTCCAAGTAGATATGCTCCCGCGTTCGGCTCATAAATTATTCGAGGGTTCGGGCTTTTTGCGTCGGCTTTGAGCTCTTTGCAGGGGAGAAAATGCTTGGCCAGCAAGGTTGATCGGCTTTTCGCGCTTGACTGATTCCGAAACTCCGCTCGAGTTCTACTTGGCATGGGTATTGCTATCGATATTGTTATTGTTGCATTTGTCGAGACGTTGAAGGCCCGTTTTAATTCCACACGACGTAGGATACTAGAAGATGAGACGTTTTGTAACGAAACTCAACCGACGGTTTTTCCAATGCTTCAATTCTTTGGATTCACCCGCGTTACGAATAACGTCCGGAATTAAGTGTTGAGCGAAACTCGGGGATTTTAATTATTTTACATCGATGAATGAGGCGAGCGCAATCATGCGTTACGTTTCAGGGAGAGCTCGGCGGTGTGGCTGCTGCAGTGTACACGTCGGCCAGTGCAGATACTACAGATGTTTCAATCGCATCAAGCTTAACGCGCGATCGCACTCGCTACACTCGTTAATGCAAAATAATTAAACTGACGTGGTGCATCTACGTGGGAGCGGCAATTTAAAACCGAATTAATTAAAAATTCTCTGATCAATGAACTTGGAGTGCCGCGCGAGCGAGGTTACATTTTTATATCCGCTGGAAAGTTTCTGCATTGCTGGGATTTTTCCGGATATCGAGAGAATGGAACGGGGGATCGTGTTTTTTTTTCCTTATGACGTCTGGGCTACGATGATAACGGTGTACTTTGTTCATGGCTGGAGAATCAACGAATGCGTTTAACGTGCTTCGATATCCTGTAAACGAAATTCAAAGTTCGTCAATCCATCGTTCCATTTAGAGCTGGACAGAGATCGCATTATTACCAACGGCATGAATCACGCGGGCATGAGGCTGCGAAAACATCGTAACGACAAGTAATTAAATTCGAAATTTTCAAAACTACGAATCATCATCGAACGAATCGGATCGCGATATTGCATAGATTAAAAGCTCGATAAGCTCGTAAAACTGATTAATCGTTAAAGTTGTTGTTTGTTTATGTGTGAGAGAGCAGATCCGAGAGGATCGAGCGCTAAAAAGTTTCCGCTTCGAAAAATCAAGCTCTCGGACTGTTTTTCACGATGCGCAACACACAAAAAGCCCTTACTCGAATAATACATTTTGTCGAGAATGACTCTAAACGCGTGGTTAAACGGGACCTTGTCAGATTTCGATAAATCAATCCCTTCTTTCTGTCTCTCTCGCTCGCGCGCGCACGTTTCATCCCACCCCGCAGTAGCAGATAAAATTGCCAATTATAAAGTGCGCGCGCACCATCCACGCTATATACTTTTATGCCATGAGTTTTTCTCGAACGCTGCCTCTCTCTCTCTCTCTCTATCTCGTTCTCGTTTTTTTTTTTGCTCTTATTTCCATGCGCGCGGTCGGAAAAAGCTGCGGGAAATTTATTCGGTAATCTGCACCGCGCTTTCTTTCTCTCTCTTTCTCTCTCTGCCTCTTTTACCCCACTCCAGAGACTAATAAAGCTGCTTAAAAGTAAATTGGATCGATATCTGCATGATTTGCGGATGTGCCCGTGTTGTAAAAAAAATATTCTTTCTCCATCTACTGCTTTTGTCGTTCATGGCTTGCGCAAATGAGCGCCGAGTTTTATTTCACTCGTTGTTAGATATATATATATATGCTATGGATTGGAAATTTTGCGTTTTATACATTTCCGATATCTAATAAATAACTATGTAAAGTCGATTTAGCTTATTAATTCTGCTATATCGATTTTTATCGTTGTTTTGGTACTATAATATAATTGGCAAAATGAATGAATGCATTTTATTTTGACTATGTAACGTGAAATTTTTTTTATCGATTTCAAGTAAATTCCTACTCAAACGTTCTCTTTCCTATATTTAATTAACATATATTTCACTATAGCTACAAAATATTTACTTATTCTATTTGCAATCAAATCAATGTTTTTAGTAAGTAAACAATTAGAGTAAGTTTTGTACTTTTCCTCAAAGCTTTAATGCAAAGATCAGCTAAAAGAGTGTCAGCGATTCATCCAAATTAAATAATTCCAATTAAAGCAGCCAAACGACGCTTTTCGTTTTATCAATTTTTCGCCACACTCCTAATTCGTCAGTCCGGGAGGAAGAAGAATTCGAGTCCCGATTCGAATTGTAAATGACGTGCTCTCCCAGAGAAACTGGGAGCGTCAAAGTGTCCCTAAAGAGGGTTGGCCTCCGGTTAAAGTCCTCGAATTCAATCCCGGCCAGCTCTCAGCTCCTTTGCAGGACGCGCGCAGCCGTTTCTTTGAGCCTCTCCTTATATATATGTATACATACGTATATCCCCGAGTCTTTATGAACGACCGGGGCTTCATGTATATGAAAGGGTCTCTCTTTCCGCTTTATTTTTCGACGTTATATATATACGCAAAAAATTTTTCATTTTATTCCCTTACTCCTTTTTTTGCGCATTTCGGTCTTTTAATTAAAAAACCCTGGAGTGTCTTTCTTTTCACTCTTATTTTCTCGAATGTGCTTAGGGACTTTTATTTATTGGCCGTAATACTTGCCGAAGCAGCTCGTGAGCATTTATAAGATATACATACTTAAATTATTGACGGTCTATTGTTTTGAAAAAATTGGTTTCGAATAGAAAAAGGAAAATACAATTTTAACATTGAATAATAGCCTTTTTTACAATATATTAAGATTTAGCTATTTATAGCTGCGATCGTGTATGCATATAGTCGTATTCTTTTGGTTGGGCGCCAAAATCTGTTCTCCTCGCGTAACATTAACAATTATGCACGTCTCCGAGAACAAAATTTATTTCAAGCTTTAATCAATACAGACAAATTCTCCGCGATATTTGCCCAATTCTTAAACGTACATCGTACCAATATACATTTTAATACAAAAATCACGATCGATATATATATACTACAATCTTTAATTTTCGAGAACGCTGCAGCAGCGCAGAATAAGCCAAAGAAGCCGTGTGAGTGTGTGATGAAATACACCATCAAATCACGGCTCTCTATACATTCTGCAGGTAGAGATTTTTTTTTTACAACTTTGTTTACACTGAAAGTGCCTCTAAGTGAAACTCAATCTACTCTATATATTTATCGAAAACTTCGGAATCGATCAGCTCGAAACCCTCTCTCTCTCTCTCTCTCCCTGTGTAATGGCGTCAGGTAAAAGTTGCAGGCTAGTAATAACTTTCGCGTTGTAAAAGAAAGAGAGAAAGGTGCCATGCACTCGCGCGATGGAAAAGCGAACAAAAAAAAGGGAATTGAGTAGTGAGCTCGCAAACACTGAACTTGTTACACACACACACACACATCCACAAGCCGCAGCGTAAATGTTGTACCGCAGCAGCAGCACCTTTGTCTTAATCCCGCGCTCTTTGTTTACAAAATCACCGCCGACTCTGTAACGCGCTGTGTACGCCCACGCTCCACCTTCGTTAAAGCTCTACATCCCCTCTGGGGAAAAGTTTCCCGCCCGACTGTCTCAAACATCGTAATAGCACTATATACGCTGCGTATCGCGTCAACTGCGACAACTATATGCTTTTTTCGCGAGGCTGAAACAACCAAATATACACGTGAAACTTACCATTCGGTATTATTTTAATTTGCATAGTTGAAACCTGTACAAGTACTGCTTTTGTAGAAAGTATTTGACGAGAACACTTTTTTCGTCCTCTTATGTGACTAAGAGATTTTTAAGCTTTTATTATTCCGTTCCGTGATTTACTACCGAGAAATGTGATTTCTCGGTATTCCACACGGCGGCAAGTCGATAAAAAAGAAACTCGGGAATGCACATCAATTAAAGATGTGAGAAAAGTATTTTTTTTTTTTATAACAGTAGCACGTACCTGTGCGTGCACTATCGTTCGTCAAAACCTGTGCGTCATTCGGCTACGGAAATATTTATACTTGGAATACCAATCGCTATATGGATTAAAGAGAAACGTCTCTTTTACTCTAAAAATGATTTTTTTGTAAAATTAATGGTGACAAGCACTTTTTTAAACGAGTTTATTTACCATACCAAAAATCGTTGATGCGTCAATGTCTTCCCATTATTCCTTTTTATGATAGGCATCAGAACTAGAAATAAAACTATTCATATTTCACTGTGCGCACCAATATTCTACGCGCGCTTAGCTCTACTCGACATACTGCCAATCTCTCTCACTCTCTCTCCCCAAGATAATGCTAAAATCTCGTCGGTCTTACGTAAGTGGATCGGAAAGTACAGAGGCTCGCGTGCACGCGTATTCATCGACAGAAGGAAATAAAATCAAAGGATCAAGAAGCTCGTATGTGTCTGAACCCAGTGCCAAGGCGACATTGGCATTCGCTTTTATTTACCCTTACCTCATGCCTTATACACGCGCGTGCGAATCTTCGTATATTACGCATCTTACAAAGTTTCGACGTATATAATTTCTGGCGATCTTTCCTTAAGCTTTTCTCTCGCGCGGTATTGCAGAGACGCACAACGAGAGAGAAACTCACTCCGACGAAGGTATTCGTACAAGCTATAGAGCTTAAAACTCTGCATACCTCTATATACGCTGCAGAGGCTCATATGTATATATACAGCTTATATGCATATATGTATAAACGGGCGGCGCGGGTCGACGTATAATCTCCTCATTGTCTCTGGCCTTCGGCCGAGGCGAAGGAGAAAAATTAGCGAGACAAGGATCGACTACAACACTTTCTCCTCTGCGCACGTGTCTACACTTGCACACGTATTTAACCCAGCCTATATTTTACCGTTTCCTCCCCCCAATTTTCTTTACCCTTGTCCTTTTACCTACTGACGCCTATTATTTTTCTCCACTCTCCCTCTCTTTTTCTCTCTCATTCCTGAATGAAGGTGAAAAATTTCGTGCTCTTAATGTTTACGGATTGCAATTTTTTCTAATTATATTGCTCGAGAGCCGCGCGTTTAGGTGAAATAATGGAGTGAAAATTATTTTGCTTTATCTTTAATATATTCTGATATAACGCGCAGGTCTGAGGAAGTTTTTAGGACGTTTATTTGCCGTGAGCATGAGTTTTTATGTGCAGCTAAATTATGTAGTTCTGTGTAAATAGAGCCATCCTGGTCTAATAATAAGTTTATTCCTTCTTTATATATCTTTACCTAGCATATACCTTTTTTTTTGTAATGCCGGCAATGCATGATAACTTTCCGCACCTCAAATTTAATTATGCACAGATTAGCGATATTTTATGATTGTATTATGTCTTATGGAAAAGTTTGTAGTATATAATTTTCAACTGTAGCTACATTTACGTGTGTAGCAATTACTGAGGACTATTATGCTTCTTTACTTTTATAGCAATATCCGCTGCATGCGAAAATATTATTCGTGTTATTTTTTAAATACGCCACATAATTTTTTTTATTTTGGTGTAATTTCTGTCTGCTGTTTTGGGGTAACTTTAGTCCTCTGGTATATAAAAGTTGTCCAATTAAAACTTTAAATATGTCATTTTCATGCGGTCAATTGTTTTTTTCAGGAAAAGCTTCAAAAGTTATATATTTTCATATATTTATATATAGTTGTACATTATGAATTTGCAGCAAATTTATATACGTACGTTATTCGGGAAATTATTCAAACTAGCCAACTAAAATGTTAATTACCAGCTTAAAAATTTAAATACCTTCCAGCTATTTTCGTGAAAATAAGAATTTCTATTTTGTAAGTAACGGCTTTTTTGTTTTCGTCCAGTCCCATTTTCTTCTTTTCTCGTTTTGTCGAGTAAATCATTTAAATACACCTACATTTGAATGAAAAAAGATTATTCAAGTTTGTTCTACTTTTAATTTCACTTGAAATAATAATAATAAAAAGATAGCGTTAAAACGATTCCACTTCAAATACGAATAAACGCAATCTGTGGGGCACAGTAGAAACAGACAAGTACGGCAAGACCACAAATGTTCAAGCATTGTAAGTCAGTTTTACGGTTCACGTCCAGCTCAGCCAAGAAGGTCAAACAATGTCTTCCATTACATTCACCAATCGATTGACAGTGTATAAGTCCAATATCTTTTAATTACCCGACTAATCAACCAATTATGAGGTTCCCAAGCTCTCGAACCAGTAAAAACCAACCAACTCATCAGCAAATCATCGACTACCAATAAATAAACTATACCCAACACATCTTGAAAAATGCAACAATCGCCACATCGCAAATACACGCTGGCATATACTCAGAGGCACCAAAACAAAAAAGAAGAAGCGATCCCCGAAAATCGATCTCCCGGTGAATTTCAAATAATCCTTCTCTCCGGCTTCCGCTACCGCCGTGTCTCTTTAAAAGCCTCCTCTATACATAGCAACAGACCTAGAGAGAGAAAGAGAGAGAGAGAAAGCTAGCCTTCGCGAGTGTGTTCTGCCTTCCGCCACCACCGCGGCGGCGGTCGAGGTTTTAAGCGCTCCGCCGATTGGGGCTCACGTCACGTGCGGCTCGGCGTGCATATCGATTGCAACCGAGAGAGAGAGAGAGAGAGAGAGAGAGAGACTATACCCTCTCGCCCTCTCTCTCTATGAGCGCTGAAAATAAGTGCAGCTCTCTTTGAGCGCGACGAAGAGAATGAGAGAGGGAGAGAGAGAGAGAGAGAGAGAGAAGTCTGCACGGTCAGCACCTTGAACTGTGACAATGAACTGCATCCCGCAGCCGCTCTCTCGGTAATGACACGTTACACATCCGCGCGCGCGCGCTCCGTGTACATAGACACACACACACACACACAGACACACACTCGCCTATAGGCTGCACGTACTTAACGTCGTATCTCTGTTTCTGTATGTATGTGTGTCCCAAAGTGTGTCCCCGACATGTACACAGTACAGTGAGAGAGACGGAGGCGTATAGAGATAAGCGTGCGTTATATATATACACACACACATATAGATGGACGATGTGTGCGAGGAGGGACGTCAGAAATAATGTCAGAGGCACAGATGAACGGGCTGCCCGTGTCTCTCTGTCTGTGTCTGTCTATGTGTGCGTGTGAATGTAACGTCGGAGAGAATGGGAGACGACGACGCTGATGTATAGTATTACTCGAGTCGGGAGCTTTGTTGAATGGGGGGGGACCTTGTGTTTTAGTTGGCTCGATGTGTAATAGTGATTTGCAACTTGCCGCGGTTGTTTGAATTGGAGATTCTTTTTTTGTTTTTTGTTTTCGGTAGATTCCCAGCTCGCCGTCCGCGCGTCTCTTGTCCCTATTTCGCTTTTCACTCGACTGATACGCCCGTTTTTCAAAAATTATTCTCGATGCGTGATTTTTAAAAGTTACATACT
The DNA here is from genome assembly GCA_900490025.1 of Megastigmus dorsalis. Classification (NCBI taxonomy): domain Eukaryota; kingdom Metazoa; phylum Arthropoda; class Insecta; order Hymenoptera; family Megastigmidae; genus Megastigmus; species Megastigmus dorsalis. The sequence goes on from UELU01148174.1 coordinate 126,235, forward strand.
TGATTCGAAATAGTTAGTTTTAAACGATTATATTTTATATCATCTATAAATTATACAAATTAATTTTCTAATTTCACGATTTTAAAAATTTTTATCCTTTCTGTTTCAGGTGAGACGCTGTCATTTTCCACTAAACGTAAGTTTCATTAATATACGAAACGCACAATCTCAAACGCCAGAATCACCAAACTCCTAAAGCATAACAAGTCGCATCAAATTCCTACTTTTCCCTTCATCGACATCCACACGGTTAAGTAGCTTTTCCTCCCCAAGCGATATCGCATCACGGTTAAGTCGAAGCACCGATAGCGACGCATTCAATTCCCCTCAGTATGGAGATGTAATATTTAAAAGGGAGCTTTACGCGCGCGATGAGAGCTGAAGACGGTATACGTATATAAAAATTCTCTCGATACGCGCACCTTTTTAACGCATAGCCGACTAGTCGTCTGGCGCCTTTCTACGTATATATATAAGGCACGTCGTCGATCGCTTCGGCGCTCTTTGATCTATCAAATTCTATTATATATACGACAGGGGGGCACTGGATTTACCCAGTCTCGTTAAGAGCAGAAAGCCCTGGCGATCTCTCCTGAATTCTTTTAGTCCACTGATTGCCGTCCATTAGGTAATTGAAATGGTGCCTTTTTGAGCTTCGACTTGATTGAATTTTGCTTATTCCGCCCCCCTTTTTTTTTCGTTCAATCGCGATGAGCGAGTTCTTGCGAGGTGCGTCCTTTTTTTGCTTCTTTTGTTTTGTGCGAAACGAAGTTTCTATTTGCCGAATAATGCGCTGGATATGCGACGTTACCGTGTTGTATCGGCAAAATATATTTGCATTTATGCTACTGTAGCAATTGTATACTTTTCCTTTGTTTTCCATATATAGAATTCAGGCTACGTATACAAATATTTTTAGCATCGGTGCCGGTAATTCGAACTACTTTTATATTCCAATATTTTTTATTCTTCAACTTTTAGTGTCAAGAAGCCAGGAAGGAATTCCCTTTACAGCAATAAAGGGATCTTCGATCCGTCAATGATCCGCGCAACATAACTCAAATAGAAAAACCTATATATTCACATGGTTTATTCGCGGTCTACAGAGCTCCTTTTTTTTCTCACCAAGCGCGTATCTAAATAAAGGTGAATACTCAAAGAGCGAAAAGAGAGAGAAAAATAAAAGAACGACCGAACTAAGAGGCGTCAGTTTATACACTACATAAAAAAAGAAAACTCCGTACTTAAAACGATCGCGCAGCTACAGATAAATCTAACGGAGAACGGGAAAAATAAAAAAAAAAGGAGAAGAAGAGTACGAGAGCAGATAATTCGTCCAGTCGATCGATCAAATAACCTTCGGCATATTAGCGCCGCGCCGCGCGCACATATTGTTGTGCAAAAACGACACGTGCGACAAAGGCTAATCCTCCGTCGCTCTCTTCCTCCCCTACACGCGTTTGCTCTTTAACTTCCTTCCCGCATGTTATCGCACCTGAAGCTCCGGGCGCGATGAAAACTTTTATCTGCAATTTCGCCGCGGGCGAGGGAACGCAAAAAATAAAAGGAACGACGACGAAATAAATGCGAGCGCGCCAAAGTTTTGTTTTAGCCACGCGCGGGATTTCGGTGGTGGCGTATGCGTCCCGTCGTCGCTGCTGCGAACTCGCGCCGCGCGTGTTTCACCTGCGTGCGCCCAAATAACGAAACTGCGTCAGTTGGAAATCCCTGGACCCGAGAGAGAGACACATTTTCTTCCGTGTACCGTGATAACCTTTTTTTTTTATTGTTGTTGACCAGATTTTTCGACAGGTGAATTAAATCGGGTTTATAGTTTTTACTCTGTCGCGTGCAGGGAGATTGACAATTATCTTTACTTTAATGAAACTCTTTTTTGCTCTCGGTTTTTTCGTCTGTTTGTGAGTGAGGAACGAATTGTGCGGTGAGTTTTGTAATTACGAGATGGCATCGAGGCGGTTTTTTTACTATAAAAAGTATATTCAATGTATGCATAACAATTTCAACACGATCAGTGAATATTTTTAAGATTTTACATCTTTGCTGTTGAAAAGTTAATTAAATAGAATGATTTCCTTCCCATTGGGAAAAAATTGCGAAAATTCATGCACGTCACTTTTATACCGCCCAAAGCTCACTTAATTAAATGTCTATATTCTTTTACGATTGAGTAAAAGTTATTGTGTCGGTGACATTGAAAGAATCCTCAATACGAAACTTTAATTTAAAACAAAATGACATCTTATTCTGAGACAGTGAGAATAAGTCAATTAACAATAAAAGATCATCCTTTTTAATGAGGGATTTTGAATTAAAAGTCATATCAACAACATCGACCACTCAAATCTCACGAAATAAACTCATCAAAAAGTTTATTTTAAAAGAAAAGCAATTAAATAAAATGACAAATGCAAAAGTATTTCTAGGTGTATTTGTTAATTTTAATATAAAAAAAAAAGGAATTCTTTCGAGACCAGCCAATATATAATTATTGATTTTCATAAAAGACATAAACGATATTTTTCAAAAGCAGCCAGCAGTCAAGACAAGCACCCGCGCGCCGAGTAAAATCGTTTTTACTCTGCCGAGCGCTTCGTACTTACATTAAGCACAAGTGTTCGGTAGTTAGAAACTCCAATTACTTTTTGCCCCATCTTCCTTCACTATTGTCGTTTGTTCGATGCGTCTATAGCTCATGCTCGCAATTAGGCTAAAGTTACTTCAATTAAAAGCGAGCTTTGTAAAAAAGGAAGAACCGAGGATATAGTGCGAAACTCGTTAGTGCTTGCATACTTTTTTATAAACTGTATAAACTTGCATATATGTGTTTTTTATAGTATTAAATATTTATATATATCTTAATTTTATCTTCACTCATATAAGAAATATTCAGTAAGAGTACACTTTTTGAAATAAACATGAGCCCGGACACCTGGCAGTTAAAAATCGTCCTATTACGTTTTATAGTCTGAGCATTCCTCTTCGTTACTACTTAATAACCTAACAAAAAGCCACAATGAAAATAATTATGCTATATATATATATATCATTATCGTGCAAATCAATCATTTCATTTCTACATGCAAATGTCCACGTGCTTTGCACGGCTTACATACACCAACCTCGTTTCTCCGTTCCTCCTTCTACATTAAAGTCCCACCACGAGGGCTAAAATAATCTCATCAACGGCAGATCGTCTTAATCTCTCCAGCCACCCAGTATCGCTGCACTATACCAGCCTCTAAAGCTCGCCGCCCACCACAGCAGAGGCCTTAAATTTTACGGCGAAAAAGCAGAACCAAGCAGAAAGGAAAAGGTCTCGGAGCGCTCGGCTCATTAGACGCAAAGCGGCGGGCGAACTGGAGCCGTAAAGTTGGCCTCTCGCTCGTCAAAAGGCCCCGAATGCCGCAAATTTCCGTAAACTCCTCCTACCCGCGCACACGCGTACACACACAGATACAGAGAGAGAGAGAGAGAGAGAGAGAGAGAGAGACACACACACACATACACGTAGAGTGTCAGGTGTGCGCGTAGCTGTAACGCAATCAATGCGCGCAGCCGCGGCCATAAACAAACGAGCGGCTGTACATGCGCACCCGCTACACACAGCACAATAGGAGAAAGCAATTGACGTATTAATCACCGTGGCATTCGAGGCAAAATTTCATCCACTCTCGGGCGAAATGCCTCTTATGTGCCCCCGAGTTAGCGTCTATATACACACAAAGAGAGAGAGAGAGAGAGAGAGAGAGAGAGAACGCGTCGGTTGTATGAGCACATGGCCGACGATGGGTTCGCGAGGATTATATTGGTGGCTCGAACTCCAATGCATTCGGGCTAGAGAGAGAGAGAGAGAGAGGGAAAGGATGGAATCGCGCGGACGCTCAATGGATGTTGCACAGATATTCGAGACTGCGTGTGTGCCGACTACCCGCCTCGAGCCTTTGGGATTTCTGCATTTAGAGGAAATGGTACTGTTGCCGCTGCTGCGGCTGCGCTGCTTGAGAAGGACGTTGGTATTGCGGCTGCGGGGGTTGGAGTTCGTTGAAAGATGATTATATGATTATTAGTGCGGTTGGGGGGAAGGATCTAAGTGGCTTGACTGTAGGTTTCGGTTAAAAGCGGCAAGTGGTGAAATTGAAAAATATTGCCAATCTACTTAGCAAGAAGAATTTCTTAACGACCCGTTCGCAAGAACATCGAACCCTCTATCAGTCGTGGGATTTTCGTAAACCGTGACATTCGGTATCGTTAACCAGACACGATATATTACTTATCGGTAAGACGACGCTGAGAAGCTATAATTTATCGATTTGTCGAGAGAGAGAGAGAGAGAACCAGAAGTGGCGGGTATAACGCCGCGGCTACTTTATCCACCCACTTGCGAGTTTCGCGGTTAACTCGAGGAATAACGGTTAATTTGACAAATCCGCGACTAGTTTCTGCCCTTCGCTCTCTAGAGTATAATTAATGATTCGATTCCAATAGCATTTCGAGGTCGGTCGCGTATAGCAGCCAAGTTTTGCCAGCGTGCATTAGCGACCTCAGCGCTACACCTCGCAATTTCATATGCCCCCACAACCGCGAGGCAACGACAAGTATTGCACACTCATCCACCCCTAACCTCATTGCTATTCCAATGTCGCGAATAAAACATACGAACAAACTGAGTGTTTTAAATCCTCCCGAGTTGTTTACGGCGTTTACATAGCCTCTCCCCAGTTTAGGGAACATCGGGAATGAAGTTATTGTTTGCGCGGCGCTTCTCGTATTAAATTAGTATATGCCTTATCAGAGGAGCTCTCCGAAGCCAAGTTATGGGCGAGCGTTAAAATCAAACCGCTGGAGCACCATTTTGGGGTCTCTTGAATTTGCGACTTCGCGCGATAGAGAGAGAGAGAGAGTGAGAGAAGAGCACACCCATTAAGGTAGAATCCTAATAACGCGTATAATATCCCGGTAGCTGGCTGTGAAATGACGTCTCCATTGAAACTAATGCTCTGAGCGCGAGCGGCCGATGTACGCGCGGAAATCGTTTTATGATTGAGTTATAATAATACGGATGGAGGGGAATAATATATCCAAGTTATGACGGCGGGGATAAGCTTTAATTGCGCCGATGCGAATTATGGATCTGGCTGGAAATAATTTGGAGAAGACGTGCTGGCTTATACTCCTATGCGGTTATTTTTAGAGACATTGATTTTGTCATATAGACATTTGATAAAGACACGTTCTTCGTTATTGTCCGTATCAAAATTCAAATGGCACGAATACTTTCTAAATCAACTTGAGCTTTCGCAACTATCAGAGGAAAAAGCATGTCTAAAAACGATATTCGAGTTATAACGAGGTATCAGTTGTCGCCGCCATGTATAAGCCTTTATCTCGCGCCGTAAACTAGCTACTAGTTTACATTGTCCCATTCTATCTGGTTCTCTCCTACTTCTCAACTCTAACACATCAATATTTATCTACTAACAATGCAGTATAACGATTTTATTTATTTAAAACCGTTGATTTGCTCGTGAGGTTAAAAAAACTTAGCGCCGTTTGAATAGATCCATTTAGAAAAGATATTTGATTGAGTGAAATTCGTTTTAATACGTTGAAATCGTGAAATGCGCATGCCACTTAGGGGGAAAAAAATGCGCCGGTGTTCCGCATTTCTCGAATATATATTCAAGATGTCGTAGGAGGGCGGAACGACTTACACGGCGGGGATGATGTAAATTGAAATGTGAGCGGCTTCTGACAGAAATACGATTACCCGCGGAGATCGGCGTACTCGGAAAAAAAGTACGCCAGGGAAATATGAAATGTTGAAAAAATTCAATTTATCAGATAGGATGGCGAGGCATCAATTTTCTGTCAAAATTTGTTCAAATTAGCTATTAAAAAAATGCGAATTTCAATCTTCTTTATTTGTAATACGAGGCTTATGATAAAATTACTTTCTAAATGTTGCTCACATCTATGCGAATCTGTATAAAGTAGCAAATGAAGTGTCCGACTGTCAAGAATTAATGGAATATCCCGCTTCCGAAAATGTAAACCACTCCTAAAAGTACTGGATTGCAAAGTCACACCGAGAGAACTCGATGGATCCACCCACCGATATCCCCAATGCCACCCAAACTTAAAGTCACACGCACAACCCGAAAAGCAACAATAACCACAGCCAGCCACAATTGTCACACAGTGAAAACCCACGGCATCCGTGTAGATCGTTACACCCGCTCGTTTATTATCGTGCGTTGCAGGTATACATAGGCGAGAGAGAGAGAGAGAGAGAGAGAGAGAGATCGTCTGATTATATACGAAGTCGGTTGCCGCTAGTGCTACTGCTGCTGGGCGAGCGAGGCAAGCGAGCGAATAAACAATTTCGCAGCAGCTCGTTAAGCGGTATACGTCGCGAGATGGAGAGTGAGAGAGAGAGAGAGAGAGATGCCTAGGTGTGCAGGGGGGAGTATAGATGGGGGGGTTGGGAGACCAAGTTCGCTGCTGCCGTTAATTTCGCGCCTCTCTTGCACACTAAACCCTGTGCGGGTCGAGAGGGAGAGAGAGAGAGAGAGGATAGATGGCGCTGCTGGTGCAGCTGCTCTGCGCGCCCGCCGTCGCCGGTGTTATAGCGCGGCGACGCTGTAGGTATATATACAGCGGGAGCGAGCGAGGGATGATGGAGGAGCCACGGCGAATTTACGATTTTCCCAGTATTTATTTGTATCGCTTTTGCGCCAGCCAGCAACGGGAGGAACAGCTGCGAGCGAAGGTGCCGAGTTTTTTTGATACCGCTGCTGCTGCTGCTGGTCTATATCTTGATGTCGAGTTAGGGGAGTGTTGGAGAACTTGGCGGTGCTATACTCTGGGTTTTTCTGTTTGATGGGAAAATGTACGTTGCGACTTGAGAATAGGATGTGTTGATGGTTGAAGAGGATGACGGATATTCTAGGGTAATTTTTGAGGCTGCTACTTTACACGATAACGCATATACTCTAATTAATAACAAAGTTAACGTATCGCTTCTATTATGTTTGCATCGTTATGAGTCAAAAACCAAAGTCTCGTTAAAATGACTTGTTTCACCGCTTACTAGAATCTGAATAAACATATATTACTGATTTTCATACTCCGCCAATGAAACGTCAATATCGCGGTGAACCGTTGCATGCGCATTTCTCGCATACGTTCAATTTCGCGTGCACTAACTCCCAAAGTCTGCAGCGGAAAAGCATGTATCGAACGTTATTCAAGCCCTCGAAATCAGCATACGGTATCGCACAGGAATGTTTAATTAAATTTTTATCGTAGAGCACAAAGCACCCACGGAGTTATCCTTAAAGCATAAACAAAGGCCGACGTAAAATTATGATTGGAAAAGTCGAAACATTCCGGTACTGCTCGTCGATGAATTTCCGCAGCCGTTGAAAAAAAAAGCGTACACGTAGCTCAACGCATCAACGGAATCTCGATAAGAAAAAGTGACGAATGGAAGAAACGAAGAAAGGACGACGCAATCCTTCCTTTCGTCGTTTCGCTCGTCGTAGATACATAGGAATGCGCGCAAAAAAGCGAGTCACAGGCAACTATTATTCGCGCATGCGAGACCGCGTATGGCGTATATATATGTATCATCGCGATAATAATGCAAGTAGGAGAGAGAAAGAGAATGAGAGAGAGAGAGAGAACGGCACAATAACCTACGGAGAGAGAGGAGAAAAAGAGAGAACTGCGAGACGACGTGCAAGCGGTTTTGTATCCTCCAGCCCGTGACAAGCTTAAATGCTTGCATTATATATGTGTTTGTGTGTGAGAGCATGTACGTGTGGGTCGTACTCGCGTATATTCCGCACCTTTCGCATCTGCTTTGCAGATATACGACACGGGATTACCGTCCAATTTCTGAAAGTGAAAAGACTCATTTATGCTGTGCGTCAAGTTTCTCTCTCTCTTTTATTTCTCTGTATGTGTGTGCGTGTGTGGGTGTAGCGCGAGACTCGCGTGCGGTTTTAACGCGCTTTTGTGCAGTGTGTAAGAGGGAATATTTCAGCGGAAGATTTACATTCTGCGGTTTTTAGTTTATATTCCCTTTTTCTTTTGAATTTCGTCGCGCTACTACTGGATCTCTCGTTCCGACGACTGTTCGTTGGTGAATCATTTTTAAATTTCATTTTGTATTCCAGCTTTGAATATCCGTAGCCAAGAGCTAATAACCGGTTACGATAAATTCCGTGTAAATAAATTTTTTGCTTTTTCTCGAGCGTACATGATCCTGTTAAGCGTCTAGTCTGTGCACTCAATGAAAAGTTTACGATTAAAGCGGAAGCTATTGGTTTACTGTTGAAATTATCGACAAACGTTGAAATTTTTTCTTAAATTCCAAGGGAGGTTCAAGTATACGAAACAGAATTCAGATATTTTTTTTATTTATTAAAAAAATTTTTTTTAAATTTATGAAGGGATTTTTTTATAAACTTTAAAAGTTGTATAATAAATATTGTATAATAAAAACAAGAGCTGTACACATACTCGCAATATTGTTTCACAGTATTCTACAATTGATTACATAAAAATATCAACCTTCATCACTTGTCCACTTTGAAACATTCAATCACAGCTAATAACATCTTTTTATTGTATAGTCATATGCACAAGATGTTTAGTATACATTTATTTTACTTTAACATCGTATATAATTTTTTCCTTTAGATCCGTACTCATACTAAATGTACAAGAGTTTCAATATAGGAGAGGCTTCTACATTTTATGGGGACATAAATTTCATATGACATAGATTTCAGGTTAATACCACCAACTTTACTACATATTTTAGAAGATACGATTTGCAGTATCGAAAAATAATAAAAGCAATCGAAAAAGTCTTTTTTATATATTCCAGCGACACTTTTATTGAGACAGAAGAGCAAAAAAAGTGTAATTTGTTTATAATTGTTACGAAGAACAAAATGCGTTTTATATAATAAAAATAAAAAAGACTGCTCGTTAAAATTTTTAATGGAAGTTGGTTCAATATATCAGTTTACAAGCGTATGTAATACGCGGTATTTCCAAATAATACACTTGTAAGTTTCAGAAAATCTCCTAAGCTTGAAATAAAAGCCATTGTCTCCCTTTCGAGGAAAAATGTTGTTATTCTCTCGATATCAAGCGCACGGATCTCAGCGTTATATATTACGTAATCGTTTTAGATTACGTAAATTCAGAATCTGCCATTAACAATCAACGGACAAGAAAAAACACATAAAACAATCAACTAAACATTCCGCTCTACTACGAAATATGTATCGTGCTTGAACCAATACACTTCGCATAAATCGACGCGATTGATCGATCATAATTCGTTAGCAAAGTGAAAGTATTGTATCTAATGCAACAATCGCATATTTGATTCGCGTTTATCCATTCGACATGACATGAATCATTGAAATGTCATCCTAATTGTTTCGATACAATGTATACCGACTGCAAATTGACGTCGTCAAACCGGCCGATGAATCGCCAGTGCGGTTTGCTTTATTCATTCGCTAAGCCCATAGTGATAAATCACGCACAGAGAACGTAAGGTTTGCGCAATGCACAACTGCACATAGGCTCGTATAGTATTCGGCGCGCTGACGAAAAAAAAAAAAGAAGATGAGACTCGCCTAAAAACGTAATTGAACGATCGTGTGCGTGCCTCCGTCGTGGAAATGGGATTTTTTCGCTTCCCCTTATTTATTCCTGATTAATCGCTTTTAAATTGTGTTGTAATTGTTCCCAGTGGAGTTTTGACAGCTATGATTAAGATTCATTCGTGGGAATTTCACGAGTCACGTTGCGCTGATGCCTTCCGCTTGTTAAGTGGGCTAGCCAGGTACACTAAACTGCGGCAAAACCTAAACCAATATACATGACTTCGTCTTACATTCGTCTTTTTTACAGTACGCTCACGTTTAATTTCAACTGATCAACTTCATTCCGACCCTTGCTTGCATCGATTAATAATCGTTTACTATAAACACGCTCCCATCAGCTAAAGTAGGTTACAGCAGTTAATGGAATGCGTTCTCGGGAAAAATTAGGCTCGAGGTCCATTACATTAATTGGAATGATGAAAAAGTACGAATCCCCGCGTCGTACATAACCATTGCGGCATTTCATTAACATCCGCGCAACCACGGCTGAAGAAAGCATAACGTCTCTTACGGCTGACACACCCTCGGATAAATCTTTATTAATCGCGGGGGTAGGGATGAGGCGGCGGGGAATGAATCCAAAACTAGTGTAGATTAGCCGAATAGATTCTCGCGCAGAGGACGAGCATTTGTATGCATCGCCAATTTATCCACGAGAGATAAAAGATGTATAAATAAGATTGAAAACAATGTCATAGATTCGTTTTATCTTGATTGGACGAAATTTACAGCGAGTAGCTGCCGACGCGACAATGAATCTGTTTATTTATTTTTTTTTTCATATAATAATTCGAGTCTGTGGTGCTGTTTGTTGCGCGCTATTATTAACTACTGTATTTGTTTAATTACGCTTAATATAGAGCGATAAATTACGCGTCGATTGTTTAACACACGATCAATCTAATGATCTGTAAACAAAACTGCGTACGAATAATTCGCTTCAATTCAGTAGATGGTGTCCGAGTGTAGCGAGACAACACAATTATGAACGTTTCCCTCAAAGACCGTCTGCTTTCCCCTTACCGAGCAAAGACGAAGTTATCAAGCGAGCCGAAAAATCCCGTATCTCGATCTAAAGCTCATTTTTCCTCCTCCACGCGGATATTGCGCGCACTAAAAAGAGGGATTATTATTTTTCTACAAAGTAAACACCGATGCATCTCCAGTGCGTCATACACTCGGTGCTTTTAGCGCGGCCTAACGGCTTTAACGCTCCCCTCCCCCCCTTCATTTTCTCCTCGTCATTTAGCAGCGCGCAAGATAAGCGCAAGCGAGATAATCGGATTTTCCGGGGAAATTAGATTCGCGCTTTTCTCTCGCACGCAGTCTACTCTCGACAAGCAACGTTCGACAATGAGGTCGCAAATCGAATTCCTCCGTGAGTAAAACAAATGCGTTGGCGGTACATCGTATACAGACCCTTGACAGTCCGGGCGCTCGAAATCCGCTCTCTTATTTTTAGCCTCGACCCTCGATAAATCGATGCACGAATGGAATTCAGCCATATACATACATTATATACATACACGGAGATATGCCATTAGCATTATGCTAAAAACGGAAACTGAAGTAACGGCCAGATATCCAATATATGGATATTTAATAATAGTCGGGCGATCGCGGCGCGCATTTCGCACGTCGTATGAGCTGCCACGGGGTGGGGCTGGGAGGGGGTTAAACTATGTGCCGCGCCGGTTCACAAAGGCCAATCCAGCTGCAGCGACTGACTTGCCGTGCGCATTGGCTCTACGTATTGGCATTGGACAACAGAGGTTACGGATTGTGCAAAGAGATGGGGATAAAAGCTGTATATACTGCAAATTACGTAGCGTGCGGACGGTATTTGAGTTTCTTTAGTCTGGGGAAAAATTCAATTTGATCACGCGTATATTAACCACTTGTTCAAAAATTGACGTATCGATCTTATTGTAAATATGTCTGTGTCTATTTCTCGCTACAGTGGCATTCATTTTATTGCCTTTGAAATCACCTTTAGCAATACAAATTCCATTCTTGCTACGAAATACCATACAATGCAGCAATCCAGTAAAACAATGCTTGCTGAAAAGCTAATCTCTTTGTAAGATGAAAATCGATCCATATTGCACTCGGACATTGCACGCACCTCTCCCACATACTTGTTACTAGATTTCGACCAACCACGGAGTTATTCAGCTCTCGCCTCGTTCCATCGGACACCACCACCACCAACAGCAGCAGCAAACAAACAAAGCAAAATCTCGCTCCACCACTATTACACTCCCAAACCTACATATACATACTAATACCCCTCGTCATCTGTACTCATTAGCTCAACGATCTCCTCTAAAATTCCGCAATGCCGGATATATCCGTATCCTCTCTCGCAGCTCCTTTTTTTCCCCTCCTCTTCGACCGCGGCAGAGCGAAAGGGAGAGAGAGAGCGGGAGCCACGTCCCATCGTTCCCATTTCTCGAGCGCGGCCGCGTTCATCGATCGCGGACGTTGCTGCAGCCTCGGGTACTCCGGTGTGTGTTTGTGCGGCACACAGACAGTAGTGGGTACCGTACACTGTTACACGGGGCCATTACACGGGCTCGTAGAGAGACGTGTATACGCGGCCGGCCACCACCGTCGACATCCTCGCGGTCGCATCCGCCGCAGCAGCTCTCGAGGATGAGCCCCGCTCGGAGTTCCAGCGGCACCAGCAGCAGTAGCGATGGCGTCGGCGCTGCCCGTGACGCGTAGTTACTTTATTGCCGGATGGTCCTCTGTGTGCGTCTCTCTCTCTCTTTGTATACGTCGCCTTCTATTTTGTACGCCAGTTCTCTGGCTTTGTCTGTGTCAGAGACACGCGTATTTTACATGCTGCATCGAGCCCGAGCGATGTGTCCCGGTAATTTACTGCCTTTCGCGGGGACATTTTTCCCTCTATGGGCCTATGCAAATGTCCCGATGGGTTTGATTGAGCGCGAATCTCGACGACGCGTTATTTTCTTTTTTTTTTTTTTGTTTTCTTTCGGCTATGGCTCGCGTGAATTATGGTTTTGTATGGGTGCTTTTTTTTATTTTCGCGGGCGTACGCTCTACAAATATTCATCTCAATTCGAGCAATATTTCTTTTTATTTGCATTTAGCGATGTTCATTGTTATTGTACTTTCGAATGACCTGTGTTTTATAAAGAAAAAGCTCCCGTCTTATTCACACTTCGTAAAGAAAATTGACATACACCAGCTTGATACAAAATTGTTCATTCGCAAAAGTTCATGTTGAAGTAATTCGAAGTAATTCCAGTCTGTCCCACTACTCTAAATTCATTACAGAACATAAACAACGAACCAACGCACATCGTAACGAGAAACACCTGCGGCATCAATTCCACCGCCCGCTAACCATCGTTCGCGAAAACAAGACAAAAAAGAGACAAAAAAATCGATCCCACCACCTTCTCGACAATCGACGAGTCAGCCGAAAATCCTCTCCCCAAACAACCCCCCGCGAAATACAAACAAAACTAATGCCGCAATAGTCGCGCGCAGCGTGTGTTCCCGGCCTTCCCTAACTAACCGATTCCTTACATCCATCACGTACCTCAACCCCCCCGCCCTTCCTTCCCTACCCAACGTCGACGTAAATACACCTTCTACCACCGCCGCACACAAGCCAGGACGTCGTAAACCCAAGAGAGAGACACTACTTCTACGCTGGGTCGCGTCGCGTCAACCTGCAGCTCTCTCTCTCTCTCTCTCTCGCGGGCGACTTGGCTTTGTTTGTCCCGAATTTCCATAAATCTCCATAATCCAAACGAAACATCCCCCCTTCCCCTCCCCCATCCCCGCCACACCTTCCTGCGCTTCCTGCAGACATACAGTCTTCCTCTACCTATATGCGTATGTATGTATGCAGATGGACACGCGTGTGTCCCATCCGGGTACTAGCGCGTCCTTCTGTTCGAGAGATATAAGCAGAATGGAGGAGGGGATTGAAGCTCTCACTCACTCTCTCTCTCTCTCTCTCTCGCTCTTGCTATTGTCAGGCGCGACGCGACGCCTCGATCCCCTGCTGAAAAGCCCTGAGAAAAGGGATGACACCTAGTGAGCGTTTAGATTATAGGAGGGTGTATATGATTCAATTGGCTACGCGAGAGAGAGTCGATTTGTCGATTGCGCTGAGCTGAATTCTGGATGAGGGAAAGCCATGTGTGTACGTGTGAGTGTGTTGTAGTCGTGTTGGGATATCTGCTAGATTACGGTTTGGAGATTGGGAATGGGAGGGTGGATTTTGTTGCGAGGAAAAATCTTTGGTTGAGCGAGAGAGTTGGGGATGATCGTGCACAGCCAAGGTTGAGTATTCGCCGAGTAAAGTGAATGTTGGGATCGTGTGTGTGTGTGTGTCGAAATCTGGAAGTCGTTGCATTTGGCATTCTATTTCAAGTGATCGAGAAGCTCGATCGAGAGATTGTCTATTTTTGATGAGCAATAGATTATTGAAAAAAAAGGGGAAGGAATGATGCTTTTTCGATGTCTATTTTTAGAATGTTGAGTTCTTCGCGCGCCTAAATGTAATATCGATCGCTCGATCCAAGGTGAACCGTCATTACACAAAGTTCAATGTCGCATGATTTCACAAAAGTTTATCTTTCTAATGGAATCTCCGAAAGGATTATTATTTAAAATTGAAATAAAGTATAATGTAACAAAATTATACCTTTACAAATTTAACGTACTTTCTTTCTCCTTTCCGTGCATTTTAAATAAATACAGCTTTAAAAAATACAAAAACTAATGCACGATGCAGTCTAGATGATATTTCAGTCGGAGGCAAATTTTCCACTCGCGACTCTAAAAGACCGAATCTGTATGCCATTTATCTTTCCATCCCTCCTACCACGAGCGCACGACGAGAGTCGCAAAAACAGACACTCGTGGCACATCTGACTCATACTATTGCTAGATATCGTCGAACTCTCCGTGATTAATTATAGATTTGGTTATTTCGGATCGTTCGACTTTCCTTATGCCCCTCTCTCTATCTTCCTCCCACTCCTCTGTTTTCCGGTGTGTTCCTTTTTTTAAAACAACGCGCGCGCGCACGCGGCTCGTTGATCGTTGACCAATATAAAAAAGACGACGCGACGACAGTCGCTTAAAGAACTATACGCGATGTATAAAAAGCAGCGATGTCTCATTTGTAAAAGTTCCGCGCGAGCTGACTTTGCTTTTATTTTATTTTTAGGTTCAAGTTAATCGATCGGTAAATGATGTGATTGATATGAGGTAATTGACGAGTTAGTTAATGTTCGTCCAACTGTATCGAATAGTCGTTAAAATGAATAAAAAAAAACGATTTAGCGATTAAGTATGGCAATTAATTGCTATTTAATGCAACGCGTATGAATATCTTTTCAATGTTAATTATTAATTATTAATATTTATTAAGAAACAAAATATTCAAAAAATGCAATTGCGAAGGTTGAAAGACGAAAATTCACTGCATATTTTTAGAATTTATTATTGACGCGGCACTAATTAGCCGATAATTTTGCACGGCTTCATTGAGTATATGCTTCAAAACGGTTCATCCAGTGATTAATGCATCTTTAAAGATACAGACTTTGAACATATTCTCGAGAGAGTGTTAGATAGAGATTGATTGATGGACTCGAAAGTTCTTATAGCGCAAACTCGTTATATTGCATTAAATGAAAGCGATGCTGCATTTATCGGCTGAAACACAATTTCGGCATATACATTCAAAAATAATAATTTAATAAATCATCCCAATTACGAATTTCAGCTCCACTAGGATTAATAAACTATTTTACGAGAATGTCGAATACTATATCGGTTTATTTAATGCACTTGATTGTTATCGTTAGATGCGTCAATAAATTCTCTGTGAAAGGATCTTCTCAAAATTGCATAATAGGATACAATTGATCATGTACCAAACACATCTTTCACCGAATGTTCTCAAAACGACAAAAATTCACGCATACCCCGAAATTCAAGCTTCGTCCTCGTTTTCCCCATCGCATCATCAAAGTCGTCCCACCAAAGCCCAAACTTTACTATTTATGCATGAGCACATAGCCTAAAAGCTGCGACAAGGGAGAGCGTTTGGATTCCGGGAGAAGGTGCGCTTTAATACGGCTCTTGCGTACCCAAATGGGCGGAGGGGTACAGAGAGACGAGGCTTGCGGGGTGACATTAATAATCGGATAATTAGCGGCCTGTTAATCACCGTACTCTCTCCTCCTCTATAGGAGCGACCGCACCATCCAAACTCCTCTCTCTCCCCCTGATTAATTGGCCGTTTGATTTAACGGTCTTTGATTGAAACTCGCCTAAGTGAGACTAGTGTACGCGATGGGCGAAAGCGACTCGATTTACCTGTGCTATGTACGCGCGCCAATTTCGCTGCGTAGCCAGAGAGTTCGATTTCACGCGTGTTTTGGTCCTCGGGTAGAGAGGCTTAAACCGATCATTAGTCGCTTTAGCCCCCCACGAATTTGTAATCACCGCTTGGTGGGATTTCTTTTGTCGGTCACCGAATGACTGGACGAGATCCAATAAAACGCACCCCGTTCAATTGCAATCATTTGCGAATGGAAATAAGTTTTATATTGTTAAATTAACAGTATCAACAATAACAAGATACATACATTCAATTGTCCAAGTGAATGTAAGAAACACTTAATATCGTTTAATATACCGCGATATTTAAACGATGAGCGTAAACATGTTAAATTGCGGCCCGATATCCAATAACCCATCAACTCATTCCATTACTCACCAGGCGGCTCGGTGTATATCAAAGCGATTCTTTAATAGCAGCCGCGCTACGGAACAGAATTACGTGCGACAATCAAGGTCTCGAAATCACCATTAATTCGCCAGCCCCGATTATCGGCATTTCCGCCACCCCTCGAAAAGAAAAGCCTTTCGCATACTGCACCGTCATCCGGCGATTCTCTACCCCTCTCCAAAAAAAAAACACTTAGCAGTTATAGCGCAACGACTCTCTCGCCTCTATCGCCAACGAAAAATCATGCGGACACACATGCGCTCGGGTACGACACACAAAACAAAAAGAGCTTAATTGCTCGAGCGTTCGCGTCCTCAAATCTATTTTTAACTATCCCGCGACACGACAACGTTAATTGCGCGCGCATATATTAGTATATACGCGTACGTATACGTATATACACGGTAAGGTTTTGAATGCGCGCGACACGATGGCGAGCGAGTCCCATTGAAATGGTCTCGCGTGATTTCAACGAGATCGAGATATCGCGCACGGTGCGCGAGCTTACAGGTGTGTGTGTGTGGGGAAATGTATCACGAGGGAGTCCGTTGGCGACGGACGTCGTTAATCATTTTAGGATTTTCTTCTTTTTTTTTTCTTTGACAGGCTGCAGCACTCGTTGGTTGGAGCGAGAGAGACTTTGAGATTTTTTTCTTTCTTTAGGGATTGGGTGTGACGATTCAATTGGGAGTTTCGGTGGTTCGGTGGTATTGACGGCTGTGCTTTGGGTCGATGAATGGATGTTTGTTGGGTGAATTTTTAAACGTCTTCGTTGGGAGTAGAAGTTGATGAAGCGGTTGTAACGGGAAACGACGATCTTAGTTTGTTTGAGTGCTGATGTAAGACATTGTTAGAATACAGTTGTAGCTGAAAGATTCAAATTGCGCACAGCCCTTACAATAATTGGTATTTCATTGCCGCTTAACAAGAAAGCATTAAAACGTCGTTAAACGCGAAGACATAAGTCGATCGTTAAGATTCCGGAAAGTATTGCAAAAATTACAGAGCTTAAACTTTTAGTGCTCTTTTACCAAGAACAATTTCATTTCACCATGAAAGCATGACGTAACATCCTAAAAAACTAAACGTATGCAGGATTAATGAATTCATTCCGTTTAAAAATCATATAATCGTGAAACGTCGAACAAACGGCGATTTTCACTTGAATTTCAACCACTCAAAAAAAAGTGGCTTTCCGAGGCATTAGTCAAAGTAAACGAAGAGACGGCTAAGAGTAACTCGATGAAAAAAAAAGGGGGGGAACCGACCGTACTTATCAAAAAATAAAAAAAAGAGAGAGAGAAGGAGGGAGAAAATAATAAAATAGAAATTACGTCCGCCCAGCCGAACGTAAATCCAATTTCGTGCTGCCATTACAGGGGGCGTAGGAGAGTAAGGCAAAGGTGCGGGCTCGGAAGTTCTACGGCTTCCTAATGACTTCTTTCCGTTTCCTCGACTCTGGAATTATGAGCCGGCCGAGGCTTTCTTCCCCGAGTGTTTTTACAGGCTCTTATAAAGTGTGCGACGACGATCGCGCGCGTATACACCGAGAGCCAAAGCATCCTCGAGGAGCAATGATAATTCCGTTCGATTAAGGTCTAGTGGAGAACGCGACCATTTGGCTTGGATGTGTTTTCTTTTTTCTTCCTTTCTTATCTTTTCTTTTATACGCTCGCCCGCGGTTTCAAAGCTTTTTCTTCGCGAAGCGACGAGCAGCAGCAACTGCGACATAGCGCACACTCGAGTTTTTTTTCTTTCTTTTGCCTCAAAAGCCGCAGCGTTGATTGATTGATCGAATCTATTAAGCTTATTAGCGATCTGTCTCTCGTTGTGGAACGCCGCGGAGATGTTTTACAATGATTTTAGCTGATGGACTCGTTACTTTAATATTGCCTCGCTTTTATAGTACCTTTTTGTGTAATTATAGTTGATGAAGGTGAGCCGTTTGTTATCTTTGTAGGAAACTCAATATTCGAGATGTATCGGAGCGAATTCACTTTTTCTACGAAGAAAATGAAAAGAAAAAGAAAAACGAATCCTATAAATTATGCAAATGTTTGGATAGACAAACTTTCAATTACGCCATATGCGAAATGAAATGATTTGCGAGGCGAAATCAAAACACTGGCGTCTATGATTGCACAATCGTGACTCAGTCAGGCGTCATATCAATAACATTTAAAGCAAATATTTAGTCTCGGGTAAGCGTCGACGCATTAAATATTTTCGTCGCGAAATTAAGCAAGCACTTTGACTCTGCACAAGTTCTCTCTTGGTCAAAAAAGGAGATGCTGAGTAGTGCAATTTATGAGAATTTTGTGAGAATTTTCTAAGCTCAGAAATAAAATATTTGAAAAGAAAAAGCGCGGACAACTAGTGTAATCTTGGCGTAGACATTAGGTCTTTTTTTTCTTTAATCTTCGTTGGAACTCTAGAGTCTCACCCATTTCTGTGGATATTTGTTCCTAAACCTTTAGTTTTAAAATGTGTGGTCATCAAATCAATCGTAACATGTTACTTAGATGTCACTTCAACTATGAGTTAGGGAAAAAATTATCTCTATAATGCAATCGTAATTTATTATATAAACAAATAATATACGAAAAATCGTTTTTTTAATCCTAGTCTATGACGCAAAGGGTTAAGGTTCTTAAACCATTCGGAATTCTGAAGTAAAGTTTTGTGACGTGGTGGTAAATATGGTTACGAGGTCAATTAACAAGGCGTGTCTTAACAGAATGTACAACAATCCCAGCGAATTTAGCTCGTGAACTAGAAAATTATTTATTAGTTCCGCAGTCTAAATTGAATGCGGAAATACGATAGGATATAGCCATCATCTCAAATCAGAATTGCTATAAAATTTGATCGAGATGCCATCAAGTTGCAGTTATAGTGCGCCCAATAATTCTGATTAGCTACTTGATGCATGCACATTTTGCTTGCTATACAACCTCATTATCATAATTGTCATTACCAAAATCGAATTTGTAACTTATCTTTTCTCATCAATCCTCTAACATATCTTTTCATTACTAAATTGTTCCATAACAATGAGTCGATTTATTTTAATAATAATTATGACATTGCGCAAATCTTAAAAGTATAGCACGATACATATATGTTATTATCATAACCCGAACAAACGAAAACAAACGATCCCTTGTTTATTAAAAACTTACACACTCGAACAACAAAAAAAAAGGTCGTTAAAAGCACTTACGAATAAATTTCCATACGCGCGGCCAAAACGAAAACTCGAAAAAACTTCCTGCCCCCATCCCTCAAATCCACACTACACACACATTCAAATGCAGAAGTTTCGTATATCCTGCCAAGGTCAATCCTTCGCGCGTTTTACCACACAAATCATCCACACAATCGATTATCGCGCATCCCCGAAGCGCTCGTAAATCTCGTGGTCGAAAAGAAAAAGGACAGCCTAACTATACACACACGCACATAAACACTCGGTCGAAAAATATCATATCCGTTGAGAGCAAGAATAAAAGCCGCGAACATTTATATATATTCCTTTAAATAAAACGGGACTCGCGCATAGGGCGAAAGGTCGTCGATCTCCACGTGAAAAATGCGTCTATACGCGCACGCTAATGTCTGCAGGAAGGAGGTGAAAAAAAGAGAGAGAGCGAAAGGGAGGAAATAGTAGCGAGCGATAATTAACGAGGAGAGCGCATGTGGTGGGAATAGTCGAACCACGAGTATCGCGAGGTATTCGTAAAAGCCTACGCGACCATTAGGTTGTATTTTGCATCGCCGACGCATGGACTGGTGTATAGGTGGATTAATGCTGGTGTGGAGGGGCAAATGTGAAGTCGACAATTCGTTGGTGTAGAATCGGGATTGTGTTGATGTAGAGCCATGGCTTTGAAATGTAAGGGTTGCAGATTATCAGGAAGTTGGAAGCGATCTTTACTTTTAAAAGGAGATGCTTTAAATTAACGTTATATTAATTTTTTTGTGTTTTCGGGTGTGATTGTATTGTACAATCTTTTAGCTGATATTCCGAGTCACTGAATATATTAATTTGTTTCTGACATCGATTAAAATTGAGGTTATAAAAATTGATTTTATGCAAAAGTTTTCCGATAAATAATATACCCTCCACTAAAAGCGAAAACTGAATATGCATGAATCATCAGCTTTCGAAAAATAGAATATGAAAAATTAAAACGACCTTATCGCATGAAACTTCATTTGTTTTATGTTTATATTTTTTTTTAAAAGTTTGTCATATAACTTATTTTTAAAAGTTTGTCATATAACTTTTTTATCGCTATACCTGCTTATAAAGCGGCTCCTCCTCGGAACTAAATCTTTTAATTAAAGCTGAAAAACTTTTGGTAATAGCATTTTGATACGATGATCTTTATTTGATAAAGTGCTCTCACAAAAAAAAGACCGCTCGCTCACGCCTCTGCAACTATTTCACGAAGAAGAAAAAAAATCTCTAATAAATATCGCCCCTCGCATAAATCCACAACTCCTCGCAGAAAACACACATCATTCGCACAAAAAAAAAACTAAGATACACAACTGCAACGACTGTCATCTCAAAACCAAAAAAAAAAAGACAAAAAAAAGCTATCGATATATATATATATATATCCCCCTCGCTAACAAATCACGTTAAATCCTCGAGATACACACAAGACACACACACATCGCGGCAAACAACCCAATAATTTACCACAGCGAGACAAATAAAGAAGCAGCAGCTGCTGAACAATATAACTCGGTATAGCGCTCACGCAGCCTCTTGCGCGTTTCAAAAGCAAAAACGATCCAGTCGTCGCTCACACACAGACACACACACATAGACACACACGGACACTGGAGCGTCGCGCGGGAAATGCGAGAAATTTTCATTACGAGCTGGAGCAAGCGGCCTTTAGCTCTCTGCCGTGCCCGCATACATACAGACCGAGAGAGAAAGAGATTGTGTGTGACATTGATCCTTGGAAGCGCGCCTATAAGTTGGCACAACCCAAGAACTACTGCGAGAGAGAGAGAGAGAGAAAAAAGGGGGCGACCTTGGACCACATTAAGCGTCGCCGCTAACAGCGAGAATTCTAGCTATTCTCGCGCTCTCGCACCGCTACACTGCACACACACACACACACACACACACACATCCACAGAGAAGTCGCCCTTCCTATGTACCTCAGTGCTCCGGGCCTTTTAGCTCAAGTTATAGTGACTTTAGTCTAAGACTCTTACCGCGTATACGCCGCATTAGGCTAGTGCTATAGAGTCACTACTCTCTAAATCTCTCCCCTAAATCTGAAACGCCATCGCGTCTTATCGCTCATATACGCTTCGAGAGGGTGGCTCTATATGTGCAGTCGAGGCTAGAGTAACTTGTTTGTACGGATGCTGCTGGTGAGTATGGATGTACACTGATGTAACTTTCTCTCCAATATCAGTTGAAATCCCATAAGAGCCGACACATGCCAGACTATTGACAAAAGTACGAAAACGCAAGTTTGATAAAGTTGTGATTAATCTCGTTAGTGGCACTTGGGCTGTTGGTAAAATACATTAGTAAAATAATTATATTTCATTTTTAAACACAGCGCTACGATGAAAAATTCTCGTGCGGCATTTAATATCGAATACAATGAAGGACTTGTGACCAAGCCGAGAGAGATATTTCCAACGATTTTTTTCAAATACGCAAGCCAGGGAATTATTAGCTTTCGATCACAAACACACACACACACACACACATACAGGTTGTAAAAAAGCAAGGACTGTAAAAGGCAATTGAAGAAAAGGGCAGTCTGCGCGGCCGACTCTCTTTTATGCGAAGGGCCCCTTTCTCTTTCTCTAAACCTTTTTGTATCCGAGAAAGTGTACAGCAAAAAACACTAAGGCGTGGGTATGTGACTGGACTGAGCGAACGAACGGCCTACGCACTCTCTCTCTCTCTCTCTCTCTCTCACTCGAGTATTCGCTCTGTATGTGTGTGTATCGTACGCGTAGACGGAAGGCCTTTATTGATCTTTAAAGTTACAATTTACAATAAATATTCATCGTTTTCTAAAGCTAATCGGGAACTTTCACCCTGGAAAAGCCAACTTCTGCTCACAGCTAGATTTTTTTTTTCGAATTCGCGGGAGTGACGTCGACTGGTTAGAAGGTGGATTCTTAGTCAGCGCCAAGTGATTAATATTTAATTTACCATTTTGTCGTAGCTTTGCGACCAAGTGATATCGCGATCGCGATTGTTACATTTAATTTCACCAACGGCGCGATAAAAAGTTGGGAGTGTTTCGAGCTGTAAGAAAAAGTTTCGTGCAGCATTTCTTGCTGGAGTCGAGAAAGAAAGAAATGCTGATCTGACTTTTGGCAAAGCAAACATAAGTGGATTGCACGAGCTCGCGCAATACAACTTATTTGAAATTTCGCGTATGCAACGTTCGACTTTTTCACCTCCGTGAAAAATTTATTTATTCGCTCGGCCCCGAGTAAAAGGGCCACGATTGAATATCCTATTTTGGAGACAACAAAGGATTATTCACCGAGCAAGGAAAATGAATCATAAGATAGAAATCTTTTTATTGGACTAGACTTCGCACGACAAACGTTACTATCGCGTGTGCAAAACAAAACAAAAGACAAAGAAAAAATCGGGACGTAAAGAAAGTTGTGTCCCTATTTCTAGCATCGCGCAGTAACATAAAATATATCTACTTACATTCGCGTCAGATATAATCCCACTGTATACGCACTTATCGCATATAGATTACGTACTTTTCCACGCAGAGCCATGAATTTCAAGCGACTTTTTCTTATAACCGTATACCCGCGATAATACGAGAGCGAATCTTTTACCTAAATTAAACTTTGTACAGTTTCTTACACTACTTTATTCTATAAATATCTTTGACTATTCCAAGTTCTCAACATGATTAACGATTCCTATCTGTAAATCCATAAACCCAGTAGATGAGTTCAGAGTATAGTCAGACGACGCATCCATACAAGTAGGATACACTGACTGTGTACACTTTGCTTGATCTTGGATCAGTTCATCAGTTTATCATTCCCATTTTAAAAATTCATCTCCTTACACCGTGATCTAGGAAACCTCATTATCGATATATGCAAAGCAAAAGTCTCAATTACCGATTCTCATATTACCGCGCAACACGACTATCGATATTTCACATGAAAAAAGAAAAAAAAAACAAAACAAAAAGCACACACTGGGCAAAACGTGCAGGATCGTTATTTGCCGGGTGCAAGCAGCCAAGTGAATCAATAAAGCAAACGAAGGCCACAGCAGTAGCAGTAGCAGTAGCGGTGGCATAAATGATAAAAACAAGGCCTAATCCTTCGAGAGAATTCATCATCGACGAAAGTCCGAGATGAGGGGAGGGGGGGAACGAGCAACGGGCTGCGCATAACAATATCCCTCAGCCAGCCTCCCCTCGTTGACTCTCTCACTGTCTCTCCTATTTTTTTTTTTTTTTTTTTTTTCATTTTCTCCCGTGTCCGCTCGACCACTTCCTTATCGCGCGCCTTTACGACGTGACGCGCGACGCGCGCCTATACAGCCCTTACATAATCTCGACCGACGTTGCCCACGCGCACCCCTCCTAAGCTTCGCAACGCCTACACCTATATATACGTCCGCGTGTGCACACGATTTTTGCTGGCGGAGGGCGAATGAGAAAGAAAAAAAATAAAGAATATAAAAGGAGATTGTACTTTTGAAGTGCCACCGATACTGTCTCCGACTATCGCGATGCTACGGAGATCATTTTTCTTTTATGGGACTCGAATCGATGATTTTATTTTGTTTATAAAGAACTGGAGAGGTTTTCTTTCGTAAGAAGTTATTTCATTTCGTGAATTTTTCCTTTACATTCAAAATTAATACGTACATCCTCGGTAATAAGCGCTTATGTGCAGTTGTTTTACACGCGCTAAAATTAGATGAATATTTAGACCGCAATGAAGGGTGGTAATACACAAAATTGCGGATGTAAAAGTTTGAACTTAAATTATACGCGAGTATATAAGTGCAATATCAAATATTCAGAAGGCATCCGATATAATGCAACCTTTTAGTGGCTCGTAAAAGTGCTTCGAGCAAATTTTTTTAATATCCCGGATTAGAATGTGTACAATATTGAAGTTAAATCATCAGTTTTTATACTCGAAACATGAAAGATAATTGTCTTTTTTATTACTATTGACGGTTTATTCCTCTTTTAACAGGCCAGTTTTAATTGCAGCAAAGCTGCGTTCACTATAAAAATAAAGAAATAGTCGAATAAAACAAGGCTATAAGCTGTATTTTCATATATTCCGCTCTATCTGCTTTTCTGCGGAACAAAATATTCTCTCTTCTATTTTTTAAAATTTTTCATGCATACAAATTCTGTAGAATTTTTCAAATTCAGAGTTCCATGTATTTTATCTTACTGGTGTTTCATTGAAAATACACGTGAGATTGTTTGATGCAAAACGATCAATTAACGTTTTTTTATTAAAGATAAGCATAATAAAGCTGTTAAATATAATCAATCAATCTTGGCAGTATGCTCAAGTTTTACAATTTTTTAACTCTTAATTTTAAATTTTACACTGCATGCGTGCTATCAAACATTAATTTAGTGTAACAATATTTGAACAGTTTACTCATTAATCATTATTAACTGTATTTCAAGTTTGATTTTGAGTGGTCGATGGATAAAAAAACTGGTGTAATCCCTTGTGATAAAGAATAACATAGTCGATCATCGTTTCAAATTACGTTCATCAAAATATTCATTTTAGTCTTTGAATACATAATTCAAATAAATCCATTATTTATAATTAGCTTTACGATCAATAAATTCCAACATCAACTTTACCTATATTATATTCAGAATTAGACTCGTTCGAAAACAAACTCGATACGAAAATAAGTCGCTAAGTCATCAAATCACTTGTAAATATATATTACCCGACTATACAATACTAAAACGGACTAAAACTGTCCTAACAAAATATTTCGACTTTTTCCACATCCCTCAATTCTAAAAAGAAAGCACGAAAGAGGTCTTATCTCCGCTCCACTCGAATAAAAACAAAAAAAAAAGGTGAGCCAAAGCATACGCCACACATCTCGGAACGGATAAACGAGGGGCCTATAAGTCCAGAAGCCAATGATCGGCATCAATCATTGCGCCCGGTAACAATAAAGAAAAAAAAAAGTACAAGAATAAGAAAAACAGAACGTGAGAGAAAAAGATATAGAAAGACAGGTGAGATAAAACTCGCCTACCAAACTGCGTCCACCACGCGATAGAGAAAAAAAGATAATGCCAAAAAATCTCTTCCCCCCAACCAGTCAAAGATCTTATTATCGTGAAATACACGCGCGTATATATATATGGATAAGCCCGCGGCAGTTCTCGCACGCACGTGTGCGTGTGTGGTGCGTCCGTCTGGAAAGAAAAATCCGGCGGCAGTATCGATTTCCCTCCCTCCCTCTCTTTCGTGGTCTAACGCAAGAAGCTGCGGCGGCGCCGCTGATAAATCGACAGATTAGAAGAAGAGAAACAGAAGGTACCTTTATATCTACACACAGCCGCGAAGAAAATCCCCGGGAACAAGCGTGTGTGTGTGTACGCACAGTAACTCGTCTCCGCGTTTTGTCGACGAACGCGAATCTCGACCAATTCAAAGCGTTGCTATTATACTGCAAAATTTTGACGGTTCACGAACGAGACGCTTGTTGAACTGGACTTTTCGCGAGGCGATAGCAATAGCGTTAGACACTGGGTTGAAAAACTGCAGCAAAAAGAATCTTACAAATGTACATTATTTAATAAAATGTTGTTGAACTATATTTATGAGGTACGTTGAATTTAATTTTCAATGACACAGTTAGAAGTACCTTATTAAAGTAATCATGTGTTAAGATCGATCTGTTACGAATGAACAAGAATACAAAAGTAAATTACATTGTGTAATGTTTCGTACGAGATATTACCCAAACATTAAAAGGAGTCGGTACGAGCTAAGCGCATAACGAAATAATTTTTGTTGTTAAAATGGCTGTTGGGAGTTTGCTGAAAGTAATTAAACTGTCTTCACCGCGAACTTTGTTAATTTTACTAAAGTTTCCGTCCATTTTGGCTAAGCACATATGAAACAGATGAATTATTCGGGCTATTTTCTCAAGTTCCACGAACCATAAACATATCCAGCTGCATTTACAGATTTAGTAATTGCAATAATAAATGTTTCTTACGTGGGAGATGCAATAAAGCGATATTACAGAGCCGCAGAAACTGAAATTTATATTTTATTTGTGACTTTATAAAAATAAAGTAAGGATATAAATAGTAAAGTTATAAGTAAAACAATACCACAACAAACGGTGCAATATGACGAAAACCAATTATTTAAATCTTTATTTTTATACTATTCCATCGCAAGCGAATTCGCTCTACGTCAAAAAAGCTATGGAATATTTTTATAATATAACTCCATAAATCTTAAAATTTTCCAAAAAAAACAAAGGAGAATCACTATAGTTTGAAAAATTTGACCCACTTGAAAAGGAATGTTTAATAAAAGTTCAAGCTGAACGTACTATACTACGTTTGATGGGCGTAAGTAGAAACAGACAGATGCGTTCAGACATTACTTTTCTATCAATTTTTTTGGACATTCTTTTTACAAGTAATGTAATCAATTTTTTTACTTTAATATTTTTGTGCTTAAATCATGACGTCGATTTTGTTGATTTACTGTAAAGTCCTCAATTTATTCCAACTTCAGTATCAGGGTATTTTAAAAATTTTAATTTTGTACGAGCAAAAAATAAATTAAATACCACTCCCCCATACTACGTACGTAGCATGAATTTAAACCCATACTACGTACTTAACATTAGCCAATTAAACAAGCCTCCACTTCTTCGTCTTGCAACTATATACATGTACTCCTTTCATATATCCAACACGATATAAACAAAACCGCAAGCATGAAAAATCAATAAGCCCGTCCTGCACATACACAGTCATTCGCACGCATCAGTGAAAGCGTCTAGCCCCCTGACTAAACGTCAATAAATTCTTTTCAGCCTCAGCCCAGTGAGCAGCAGCAACGGCAGCACCGAGGGCCGACTCATAAGAGGGACAAGAAAGAAAACGACTCTCGGCAGTAGCAGCGGCAGCCACAGCAGCGGCCAAAAAAGAGCCAGCATCACTAGCCGAGGGTATAGCGGGTCTACTAGAGGGAGCAAGAGAACGTGTGTAGGAGTATAAGATAGAGAAAGAGGGAGGGGGCTAACGGGCAGGGTCGGTAGATTTAAGGATACAGAGAGAGAGAGAGAGAGAGAAAGAGAG
Organism: Megastigmus dorsalis; assembly: GCA_900490025.1. Classification (NCBI taxonomy): domain Eukaryota; kingdom Metazoa; phylum Arthropoda; class Insecta; order Hymenoptera; family Megastigmidae; genus Megastigmus; species Megastigmus dorsalis. Next base: position 154,110 of record UELU01148174.1, read on the forward strand.
AGAAAGAGCGAGAGCGAGAGCGAGAGAGAGAGGAAGGGAGAGAACGCGGAGGCCAAGAGCAAAGATCGCAGCTGAGCTGGCAGAACGCCGAAGGCCGCCGACGCACCGCAATAGCCGGCTCCACGGCATCGTCGGCACCAGCAGCGGCGTCGGCGGCGGCTCCCATCAGCCACTACTACTGCCCTCGCTGCTCGTACTCCTCCTCCTCGTGCTATTGGCGGGGGAGGTGAGCGGCAGCCTCCGGGTTAGGGGCGCCGCCACCACC